>SNQJ01S0185040.1:0-25739 GCA_010110895.2 Picea sitchensis | reverse complement strand
ATTATATAACTTTAATTATTATTCAATAAGGCTAGATCCTATGAAAGGGATAGTCAATCTAGTTGTATTAATTTAATAAAACTTAACCTTGCGGTTAAAGAAGTATTGAGTTAATTGAGTTGAGAATAAATCGTTTGAATTTGTAAGCTTCTTTCAATATACATGGGAATTAAGCTCCACCTTTGTAGTCAGAGGGATAGGGGAATTCTCATTTGTAGTCAGGGGGATAGGGGAATTCTCATTCAAAATAGTCTAGTCATGTCGAGATAATCTCTTTGAGTTGCATCATCACACTATAGAGCTATGGTGGTATCCATAAACATTGTTCCTTCCAGTAATGATGGTAATCCAATAGTAAATGCACTAAAAAAATGTTTTGATTTCCACACCATCCAATTACTTTTTCAAAATTTTGGGAAAGATATGGTCCCTTTTGAAATTTATGGAAAGATATGAACACTTTTTCAAATTAATGACAATTAAATATCCATTACTCAATGCATAGTCTATATAATCTGCCATCAATCACTTCTTAAATCATTATGTAGATTGAGAACTTGAAGAACAAGATAAGATCCCAAGAATTGGTGAGAAGTGATTCATGCATATGCACCAAAATTGAAAATGGATAGCTAAACTCCATGAGATAACCAAAGTACTACTAGTTTATATAAAAGGAAAGAAACATGAACAACTAACATAGGAAAAATAAATGTTGGAATGACACCCTAGAGAAAGGAGGAAATTCTCCATGAGCTCATGGACCCTTGAGCCCTGCAGAGGGGAGACTTCAAAAACAAAGTTTTGGAGATGGTCCCTATTGGAACACATGTTTTTCTAGTATTTAGACTTTAATAATTTTCATTCTCGATTAAATAAGAGAAAAAATCACTTGAGTCTCACCGTTGATAAATTTTTCCATATGATCGAATGATCTAAAATCTTTCAGATTTATGAAGCCACCAAATGATTAATGAGCTAAATCGTCGAAAGTTTGTTCGAAGTATCGCGTTTCAGATATTTCATTATGCCTTAACATTCAAAATATCGATACCCAAAAGACATCTATTTTAACTGTTCTTAAAGCTTTAAATTACACGAGTATGGATGTACGTACGTGTCTTGAGTCTTCTCCTAGTAGACAAGCAACACTTTTTTTGAGCTTGTCGTCTAAGAGTTCACACGGTTCAAATTAACACGTGGAACCTTTAGGATGACTCATCCTTGACATGTCATCGTAGGTAATGGCCTTTCAGAGATATAAAAAAGAGTCAACTTGCAAACTTATGAAACAATAAAATGTCGAAAGAGTAATTCTCAATTAATTAAATCAAACTAAGTCAAAGGTAATAAATCATTTTGCGTTTCAGGAATCGGGGGCTTACCATTCATCACATCCAAAAATTTCCGAAACTCGAGTTCTCGAAAGCATTGAGTTTTAAACGTGATTAATTAACATCTTAAAAGGAAATTAACAATGTAAATTAAATAGAAAGCCAGAGCTTTGACCTAGTTTCGGCTCCACGAAACCACGCTCCTGGTTCTCCCGCAGGCCGTTGGCCCCGCGGCCTCCTGCCCTTCCCACCCTCCAGCGCATTTCCTCTCCTACAGGCTCGACAAACTTCAATGGCGACCCCCTTGATCTCTTCAGTGCAAGGAAACACCCCTCCTGGTGCGGCTGCGGCGGCGACTACTGGTCTTTCTCCTGCAGTCGTAGCTCTCCCTTTCGGGTCGCTCTTTCATGCAAGTGCTCCCCCGTCGGCTGCAAAATCACTAGCCCCAGCCCTCTCCTTTAAAGAGGTGGCTTCACGCCAGGGTATTATCTCCGGTTTGCAAGCAAAGGTCCCCGAGGTTACCTCTCTTCAAGGCCGCCCATTCGGGCTGCATGTAGCAGTTCCAGAAGCTCCGACTGTTTCTATTCAAATGTCGAAGGAAGCCCTAACTCATGCTTGCCATTATAGCAGGCACGCTCTAGTTTGTAGGTTTAATGGATATTGGCCCAATCTGCCAGCTCTGCTCTCCTGGATCTCTTCCGAATGGTACCCGCTCTTAGAAGGAGAAGCCATTACCTGCCCCTATGCAAAAGGGTTTTTTGTGGTAGTTTTCGAATCTACAAGCGATAGAGACAAGGTGTTTAACTCCGGGCCGTGGTTTTGGGGCAGAGCAGGCCTGTCCATGCAGCTATGGACCCCTGCCTTTGACCCTTACACAGACTGTATCTCTTCAGCTCCAGTCTGGGTGAGACTTCCATACTTGCCCCTGCATTTCTGGGGGGATGAGTCGCTCAAATCTATTGGCAATGGCCTCGGAAAGTTCCTCTGCAGAAGCCCAGATTCCAAGCCAGACCGCTCCACCTTCGCATGAATCTGTGTTGAAATGGACTTCTCCAAAGGTTTCTCGGCGGAAATAATTCTTCAAGGCAAGGACTACTCAAGGACCCAAATCCTTGACTATGAGAATCTCAGTTTCAGGTGTAGGAACTGCTTTGAAATGGGGCACTTAGCCCGTAGCTGTGGAAAATAAACCGGGAAAAAAAGGTCGTCCAGAAGCCAAAGACCCACTTGGTGGACAGAAGCACCAGCGGAATCACGCTCCGAAAGCAAGGCCCAGGAAGCAGCAGCAGAAGCAGAAGCTGAAGCAGAAGCCAAACCCCCTGCTAAGGGGACAACTCAGGCAGAAGCCATTCCCAAGTCGCCCACCCAGGAACCCGAGGCCTCACGCTGGGCAGACATAGCGGACAAGGAAGACCCTCTAGGCCTGATGGAAAGTCACGCTATGGACCAAAGCACTGATTGGCAAATGGTGTCAAGAAAAAAAAAAAACTTCCAAGCAAGAAATGATATAATAACGCGAAGCCGTTCAGGCTCGCTGAAATAGTTTTGTTTCCACGATTATGTACTGAGTTAGGATTTTCAGGAAACAATTTACAGTTTCAAGAAAATATTTTCCAATGTAACGAACCCAGTGGCATGTCCACTGTTTTTAATACAAAATCCCTCGAATCGTTTCTGTAAAAAAAAACAATGTAAATTAATATTTCCCACATTGGCATTTAAGGATATTTCAATTTTGTTCCATCCAAAACTCCTGATCGCGAATCGCCAATATTTAGTAACATTTATTATGAATCAACGAAAATTATTTCTAGCATATAGTGTGTATCGCCAGATGTACTTTCCTCATTAAAGCCAATAAATTCATCATCCACAAAGGTGTGCTCGAATTAATGCAAATTGAGCGTAGATAAATGTGTTATATTTTGAATTTTATTTTTACCTTCAACAAAGCAGTGAGATTTATACAAGGAAAGCTTACGCATTCCCCCCTGTAACAGGTATTCACGTTCTATTTCTGATATCATGGAACCCAGGAAAGCATCAAAGAAGAATGATGATTTCGGTGAAGGTTCGAATCTGAATGCAGACGTTCTGTCTGATACTACGCCACGAGTTGTAGACTCGATTAAATCCTGGATGCAGATTTTCGAAATCTTGGAGCACGAAGTTATAAATCGCCCAAACGATTCTAGAGATGAAATGAATGACACTCATAGAACTAAACTCAGAACTCTAGCAGAGTCTGAGATTCATAAAATAGTTATGTGGCCGAAGCTCATGCCATACAATGACATGATAAGATGGGGTCTGGAAAACACCGATGTGTAGACTAGGAGCATCATCAATCACCAAAAGATCGATGTTGGCTGTTTCAGGCTGGAACACCTCCAAGTAATGTACAAACTATCCCCTAATCCAAAATATATTTATAATGATGCGTTCATGATGGAGTTTGAACAAAAAGAATGTGTGCAATTTGACCAAAGCTACCCAAACATAGTTAAATCATGGTGGGGATATCCAATGAAATTTAGAGCAGACTCCCATGGTGTTTATTCCACTGCATCATTAAATGAGTATATGATCTATGTAGCCATGATGTTATGTAGGATATTCGGAAGGAAAATTCCTACTCATTTCCCAGTGGAATGGGTATCAATCATGCATGAGGTAGCTGGGGGATACACTTTCAACTGTGCTAAGATGTTGTCTGATAATTTAGCCAAGGAAATTTTTGCGTATCAAATGGCGAAGTCAAAAGGTCAACCTACCCATTTTTATATGTCTGCGTATGTCATGGATTCCATCTATTTCATGACTCCATTTCCATTGATGAATTGGAGATGGAACCCAACCAGGGTAGAACCTATTCATTTTTATCATTCCAAACTATGGGAGGAAAAGGCCAAAGATTTATTTTATGAAATCTGTCATAATGTAGTGATTCTCTTTCATCAAACACTATATGGTCATCTACCTCCTCGGATTTCAGATCAAATAATGGGAAACCTTAAAAAAATTGCAGATTGGTTCATTGAAGAAAATTTCTCATATATCAGGGTTTTCAGATGCTCGATTTCCCCTCACGCTCTTCCAAAGTTTCTTCCCGACAGACTGGTGTGCAGAGAAGTGGCTTACCAGACGGTAATAGGAGGCATTGGCAAAGAGCTAAAATCTTCTCAGAAGAAAGTTTGGCCAACCTTCCCTCTAAAGGTTGGTAGGTTTTCCTTGTTAGATTTTGGTCATTACAAAGTAGAGGCTGCAACTTTAAAGGATGTCAAATTGGTTGACATTGAATTTAAAAGACATGATCCATACAAGATCATAGAGAATAACTTAGCTCAATGCAATATGAAAACATATGTGCATGAAGACTCCCCATATGACGATATATTCAGGGGAATCATATCATATGAGGAGGTACAAGACAAAGTTCAAACGTTATCCCCTGACCAACATGCCATTTTCTTCACTTTCCAAAGGCATAGACAAAATAGTTTTCCCAAGATACTACAAGGAGAATTGATAACCACTCCTTCGGTGTAGGAATCCATACCTCTAGGTTGTGAACCAAGGCCTTATGATAAACAAACTACCGAGGAATTCCCAAAGAATCTCGAAGTGTCTACACAAGAATTAGAAACCTCGCAGATAGTATATCTAGGGCCGCAGACAAAGGTTCAATCTGAGACACTTCTAAAACATAAACAAATGGTACCTCCTTTATCACCAGTCACTCCTACTGATACCTCACAAATAGTAGAAGAAAAGCAGTTCACAGAGATAGGTAGTGCAATTACAATACTAACCCCTCTGCAGTCAAGTTTAAGAAATCTTGGTCTCGAAGTTATTTTTGCAAGCGATCTTACCCCGATCTCGCTTGAAGAGATGCCCCCTTCAAACTTTTTATTTAGCAAAAAAAGGAGGGCCATAGTCATAAAATAATCGCAGTAGAAAGAAGGGGTAGTAACCAAAAGGAAATGGATGATATTTGATGCACAGGGCTTGGAGGATTCATAGCTTGCCAAGGAAATGGCTCGTTCATTAGGTGCCTTCACTATAGACAATCAGTGGTCGGTCGAGAATCTGGCAAAGCAATTGAAATAGAGAAATCTATTGAGAATCCAATTACAAAATCAGATAAGGAATTTAGAAAATAATGTCATAAGTGAAGTCAACAAAGGTCTCGAATAGGCTAGAGCCAGTGATAAACAAGAAATTCAACAGTTAAAATCCAATCTTGAGGAGATGCAAAGAAATGTACACGCGAGCGAAGGGCAGTCCATTCAACAAGGTGATTTGGTGAAGCAATTACAGACCAAGGTAAAGTTGACTAAGAACATGGTTATAGATGTAACCGTTTTCCAAGCACAAGCAGTGGAGATATGTGAGAAGCTGGAGTTAGCGCAACAAAGCCTTTTGAACAAGGTGTAAATTATTCCAAATAATTTTTTGGGGGTGAACGAATCATTGGATAATATTTGTTTCAGAGAAAGAGAGGGTATTGCAGCTCGGGTCACTTTTCAAGAGGCGGTTGTGTCATCAGCCATAGAATAAATTTCTATAGTTCCCAGGTTGTTTGTTTCAGAGCAGTTCAGAGGTGACATACTATTGAAGACCTGGGAGGCCAACATAGACGAAAGTAAAAGAACGACAAAGGAAATCAAAGAGGCTTATGAAGATGCTTTCCACTCACTAAATAAAGAGTCTCCCGGCTTCGGAAAAGGTGATCTTTCCGAAGTACTGGGACAAGTTGATGTAGAAAAACATCAAATTGATATCAAAATAATCTCAAAAGAAACTCAGGTTGAAATCTCATAGCTAAAACATGTCGATATCGCTTAGATATATAGATGGCTGGTGAAACCTAATTTGCAGCTACACTTAATGACTGTAGAAGACAAAAGAATGGAAGACAAATTGCCACTATTGGAAAGGAAATGATATATTTTTTAGGGAAAGGATGTGACAAAATCCTCCAGATTGATAGCACAATTTGTAAGCAGGTGTGTCGAATGTATTGGACGAGGAAAGGCAAGTGCTTAAAAGAACTAATGAAGTAACCTGTACACATCATATGTACATGTCACGATTAGAGACTATTATGTTAGAGATAGAAAACAAGGAAGGAACACCTGTCTTCCAGCATGAGAAATGGACAGAGGAGAACTAAACGAAGCATTCCACCTTTCTCATTTTGTAACTGTTACTTTTTAGAAATAAGGGGATTCCAAACAATTAGGGTTGGGGAATCTTTGTATAAATTCATATTCGAAAGAATGAACAAAGGCTGCTTCTTGCCGTATGTAATTGAGAAAACTCTTCTCATTGAGAATTAATACAAGTGCAGACCAAAGATTCCACATTTCGTCCAGTTTGAGTTATGTGTTCTTTTGTCTTTCCATATCTCAACATATTTTTATATATTTCCTTAATGAATGCCTGATCGCAATTTAGTACAACATCTACTGTGGTTATATTTCATTTAGTTATCTGATAGCAAACATATTTTCCTTTGTATTTGATGTTAGCAAATACACGATTTGTGAGTAAATTAGATTGCTAAATTTTATGCTTCATTAAAATTTATATGATCTATTTTCTTCTTCTATAACAAAGAAAGATTATTCTGAAATTGATGCATTTCTTTGTCTAACAACTTTATGTTTTTCTCTCATTACATTCAATACTTTTTAATTTTAACCTAGACACGGAAAACGACCTCTGAGTTGTTATACTGTTAATTCAATTTAAGGAATATTTTCTCACACAACTGAGGTAGAAAAAGAAAACATTAAAAAATTTCTTATTTCCTGATGCCTAACATTATAGTTTGAGCCTTAAGTATAAACTCAGGAACAACATCTTTTTGGCGTCGTTGCCGGGGACGAAGAAATAAAGTTGTTTTTCCCTGGGAGAACGAAATGGTAAGTTTCTTTCTTTGATAGTGAACAAAGATAGAATACAATATTAAGGCTAATTTTAATTTTCACTTGGCGACTCCACCACTAATAAACTGACATCCAGTTGAAGGAATACCAAAAACAATTCAGATGATAAGCATACCACGCCCGTATCTGACCCTGAAAATATTTTAAAACCAAGGGGATACCTTAAGAAGACCACTACTTCCACAAGTAAGGTCTATCAACCCAAACCCACACAGTCTAATGCTAAGGTTTCACTTGAACAATTAACTACGCAAGAAGGTTCCACCCAAATCCACTTCGGAGAAACATCAATTGATAGAATTGAAGACGAATTAATAAACGTCGAGTTGGTTTTACTCGAGATAAAGGCCAAAACTGATTCAGTTTCCTCCTTTGCTAATAAAGGTAAAAGATCCATCTCGATACCTGTTTCGATTGATATCTCGTCTGTTCCCGAAATAAAATTTCCCACTTCCCGAAGTTTTGAAGAATATACCCTCCACTCTGATTCGAGCCCTACTCGCTCTCCCGTTTATATATCCTGCAAATATGAAGAGCCTATCCCTCATATTTATTCCCCACCCTTTTCAAATCTTCTATCTCCTGATGGACAATTCCCAAAACCTCTTTCACTTCATCCTAAAGTAACAGAAAGGTCACTACACATCTTTGAAAACCCTCTTTATAACCTCCAAATTTTATCCCCTAGATTATCAATGGTTGTTGCCGGAGGAGGTGGTGGCGGAGGTGGTGGAGGTGGAGGAGGACATGTTGCTGGAGGAGGAGGAGGAGGTGGTCAAGGGCCACACCCACCTCCCATAATATTTGCTAAAGTGGCTGCTATATATGCTCCTTTGGTCCTCCCAGTTCCCCTCCACGATTTACCCAAAAACTATATGAAAAACTTGCCAAAGTTTACAGGAGAGGGAGACTTAACCGCAACTGAGCACATAAATTTATTTGACCAATTCTCCGATAGCCTTGGCCTTAAGAACAAGGATGTTTATTCAAGACTCCTAGTTCAAATGTTCTAGGGACAGGTGAGAACCTGGTTCCGAGGACTGTCGGCAGGTTCAGTAGGATCATATGACGAGTTAGAAAGTGCCTTTCTCAGACAATGGGGAGAGAGAAAATATCACCTATATTATTTGATCGAGTTTGGAGCTTTAAGAAAGAAAAAATCAGAAATGGTTCTTCAATTCACTCAAAGATTTAATAAATTATATAACAATATCCCAGCTGAGGTTAAACCTTCCCAACTCGCAACAAAAGTAACTTTCATCGGGGCTTTCAAGCCCGATTTTTCTCTACTGTTGAGGGAAAGGAGAGCGACCGACCTCACTAGAATGCAAGATGATTTTGTGCAAATCGAGTCAAATATGATGGCATCTGGAAAATTAAAAACCAAAATCGGAACTGGAAACAAAGATACCAGATGATTCAGAGAGAGAGCAGGACCCTCTGGATTTGGGAGGTCCTCGAAAGATAAGATGGATGATATGGAAAAAATAATCAAAGAACTATCAAACAAAATTTTGAAGATGGAACTGGATCAATCTAAAATAGACCAGTTTGTAAGAAAATATTTCAGAAGAAATCCTAACACTCAAATACAACAAAGACAAATAAAAAATGAGGACCAAAATATTTAGATTCCCTTTAAAAACAAAATTTTTATAGGAGGAGAAGATATGCAAAAATTTTAGGACTTAGAGGAAGATATGAATAATCTTGGTGATGATTGTCAACAACCTCATTTGACGAGGCAAGATTATGAAAGGTCTTTAAATGCATAATACTATTCTAGTAGTGATGATAGCATAAATATCACAGAAGATTCTGCTTATCAAGGAATCGTTGATAATATAATGGTCGAGCTCCAATAGAATTATAATCTAAGGCCTAGAGATAGAAGTATCACAACTTCCCAACTGAAGAAAATCTTGTCGAGAAGTAAAGAAAATGAGGCAGCTCAACCAACAGCTGAAACATAGACTACCAAAATAAAAGTAGCTAAAATGCAGACTGCCAAATTAAAAGCGGTTGACTCACAGACCGTCAAAACAAAAACAACCGAACACAGACTGTCGAAACAAAAACAGTTGAAACTAAAGCAACACATACCAATAAATCAGAAAAAAGGGAGATAGAAATCCAAACCAGAGAAGCCGATAAGACAACATAATTTTTTAATCTAGAAAGTGAGATTAATAAGATCAAGATCCCTGTACCTTTGGTCGAACTGGCAAAGAACCCTACATACAAAAAACAAAGTTCCAAAATGATAAATTTTTCAAATATTGAAAGTCAGGCCGATGTTATAAATTTAGAAGATGATAAACTGAATATAATATTTGGTTCGCGCTTTGAAGGTGCCAGATATATCGTCGCCCCCTTCTACATTACACTAACTCTGCATGATCATCTGATCCATAATTGCATGTTGGATTCTGGAGCTTCCCATAATGTGATGCCTAAATCTATTATGGATAGACTTGGTCTCGAAATCACCAGACCATACGAAGATCTGTATTCTTTTGATTCGAGAAAAGTTAAATGTATAGGTATGATTAAATATTTAGTGGTTAATCTGGCACATATCCCTGTAAAAAGTGTTATGATGGATGTGGTTGTTGCTGATATCCCTCCAAAGTACGACATGTTGTTGTCCAGGTCTTTGGAAGCCAAMCTTGGAGGATCCCTTCAACTCGACATGACATACACTACAATCCTGATCTTCGACAGATAGCTCAWCCACCTGTATAGAGAAACAMGGYTGGCATATGCAGTAAGTGATCCGCTGAATCCGAATAATTACCCTGTTTATGTCACAGATTAGGATTTAGAAAATTGTATACTATTGATTGATGATGATTTAGAAGAATGTATAGAAGAAAATTACACAGAAAAAGAAAAAATAGAAAAAACAAATAAAAATGTAAATAAGATTGGAGTTTGGAAAATGTATTTCGATGGTGCTTCGTCATGTGAAGGAGTAGGAGTTGGAGTGTTGTTTGTGGCACCTGAGGATGAGTTTATTATTCCATTCTCTTACAGATTACAGTGGGATATTGATTACGCCAATAATGTATGTGAATATGAAGCCATGGTCTTGGGATTAGAGTCTTCCAGGAAGTTGAAAATTGAAAACCTGATAGTTTATGGTGATGTGGAATTTATCGTAAAACAAATAAAGCAGTAGTACCAGGCCAAACACCCAAGGTTGATATCCTACATAAATTGTTCCTGGGATCTGATTACGAATTTTTTCTCATCGTTTAATATCCACCACATCCCCAGAATGGAAAATCAACAGGCGGATTCCTTGGCCAAATCCGTTGCGACGTTTGTACCTCCTATTGTCCTCAAACTAAAATATCATATAGAAATGAGGCACAAACCATCAATACCAAACAATATACAATACTGGTAGGTATTCTAAGATGATGAGCAAATCAGACAATTCTTAGAAATGGTGGACGAATTTGCTGAACCACATATTGATCAGGAAAATCAGAATGATCCTGATTGGATTATGCAGGAAGGTGAAGATCCTCAAGAGTTTCGATATAAGATCGCTAATCACTGCATGCTGGTACTAAAAAACAATTAGATCCCTAAAGGTCTGATTCCTTTGGAGAGATTATTCAATCGTGATGATATTCCCATAAAGTCTACTTTGCAGCCTTAGCCAGAAGAGGTTGAAGACTGTGATATAGGAACCAAGGAAACTCCTAAGATGGTAAAAATATCTAAATACCTCCCTCCTAAAATAAAAAGAAAATATGTCGAATTTCTCAAATAGTACAAGGACGTTTTTGACTGGTCCTATGATGAATTAAGAACTTATGATACCACCGTAATCGAACACAAAATTCCTCTGAAGTAGGGTGTTAAACCGTTAAGACAGAAGCTCAAACAAATAAATCCCATACTACTACCTATGATAGAAAATGAGGTAAAGAATCTCCTGGATGCTAAAATCATTGTTCCACTCAGATACTCCAAATGGGTAGCCAATCTAGTCCCAATAAGAAAGAAAAACGGTGAAATCAGACTGTGTGTATATTTCAGAAATTTAAACAAATCATCCCTCAAAGATAATTATACATTACCTAAAATGGATCATGTATTAGAAAAAGTGGTCGGAGAAAATAGAATGTCTATGATTGATGGATTTTCGAGCTATAATCAAATTGCAGTCCACGAGGATGATAGAGAAAAAACCGCGTTCACCACCCCATGGGGTACCTTTATGTATGAAAAAATGCCATTTGGTTTGATGAACGCAGGTGCCACCTTGCAATGAGCTATGGACATCACCTTTGTCGGTGAAATAGATAATTTTTTTTTCATTTATCTTGATGATCTAACTGTATTTTCTAAATCTGATGCAAAACACTTGGTACACCTCAAACAGACGTTTGAGAAATGTCGAAAATTCAGTTTGTCTTTAAATCTCAAGAAATCTCACTTTGCAATGAAGGAAGGTAAACTCTTGGGCCACATAGTATCTCGAGATGGAATTAAAATCAACTCGAAAAGGGTTGAATCTATAGATATTATCAATATTCCTAGAAATAGAAAAGAGATTCAGTCATTTTTAGGAAAAATTAACTTTTAAAGAAGATTCATCCCAAACTTCACTGAAATTGTAAAATTGATTATAGATATGCCTAAGAAGGACATCGAGGTCAAATGGAAGACCGAAGCCAAAGCGTCATTCGAACACATCAAGAAGGTTATAGGTGAAGCATCAGTGTTGGCAAGACCAAATTATCTGAAATAATTCTTAATTTTCTCATTCACATCCGAACACACAATTGCGACAGTACTCCTACAGAAGAACGAAGAAGGGTTCAAACAACCAATAACATTCTTCAGTAAAAGCCTTAGAGAATCAGAGTTGAAATACAATATACTGGAAAAGCAGGCATATGTAGTGGTGAAGGCCCTAAAGGATTTCAGGAACTATGTACTACATTCTAAAATAATTGCATATGTACCCACCAGTTCCGTTAAAGATATATTGGTTCAACCCGACAGTGATGGAAGGAGGGGCCGATGGCTTGCTAAAATTCAAGAATTTGATCTGGAGTTGAAACCGACAAAGCTCATCAAAGGACGGGGTTTGGCTAAGCTACTAGAGGAATCTAATTTCATAGTGCTTGGAATAAACCATCTGCAAGCTTACGAAGAAATTCCAGATATAGAAGAATTTGACGATCAAATACCTACAACTCAAATCCAGGAGAAGTTCTCTTCTTCAGCTTGGTATAAAGATATAGTCTCTTACCTTATAACTCTGCAGTGCCCAGGTGATATGACTCCTTCCAAATCTAGAACATTGAAGTTGCACACAGTAAAATATTGTATCATGGATAACAAATAATATTGGAAAGATCCTATGGGATTTTTACTAAGTTGTTTGGTAGAATCTGAAACAGAGAGAGTCATAAATGAATTTCACGAAGGAGTGTGTGGAGGACATCACACATGGAGAGAAACGACCTATAAAATCCCGAGAGCAGGCTATTATTGGCCTAAATTATTTGTTGATGTGAATGCTAAAGTCAGAGCCTGTAACCCCTACCAACTATTTTCAGGCAAACAAAAGCTTCCCACATTACCTTTGGTCCCAGTTAAAACTAAAGCCCCGTTTCAACAATGGGGGCTGGATTTTATCGGTGAAATCAATCCACACTCTAGCGTGAAACACAAATGGATCCTAACCGCTACGGATTATTTCACTAAATGGGTAGAATCCATTCCAACCATAAATGCTACAAATTCGGTGGTGATAACTTTCTTGGAGGAAAACATTTTATCTAGATTTGGCCGTCCTCGGAAGATAGTTACAGATAATGCCCAGGCATTTAAATCTATGGCGATGGTCAGTTTTTGCCAAAAGTACAATATTGTGATGGGTTATTTCACAACGTACTATCCTCAAGGCAATGGATTAGCTGAATCATCAAATAAAAGCTTGATCACCATGTTATAGAAAGATTTGCCTCACCATTGCTATCTTGCACAGAGGGCCCTTTTACATTTCCCAATGCAGACTTATCATCCCTTTTTGATGAATCCAGAGCTAAACATACACATTTTTCCACATATACATGCCCTATCAGCTATACAACAAGCATATACACAGGCTTCTCCACTACAACTTGCGTACATCGAGATTTGTGCCAGAAAGTACAAAAATGGAGTCGGGTTTCCATGTCACGATAAGAGATCTCTAATCCTTGACCTTCCATATACTAGAAACGTTCTGACTCGACCCTTCAGTTGCATTTTGAAGGCTATAAGAGCACAATTTTGAGCTATGGAAAAGAAGAGAAAGCATTCAACTTTGAGAGCAAAGCTACTCTGGAGAAATTACTTCATATTGAGTCTGCATCCCTTTGTCCCTCAAGTCCGAACACAGTGTTCATCCCCCAAGCTCTTTCCCTATTATTGAGAGAACCTCATTGTATCTCTCTTTTGAGCTTGCCTTTGGTGGAGGATTGAAGTGGTGGAGGCCCAGTTGGAAGGAACTTGGTTCCTTGGTTTCGAACCATGCTGACATGAAAGTCTGTAATGTTGACACTTTTGTTGACCAATTATTAATAGAAATACTCCTTTCCCGTCCTATTGGTATCGTGAAAATATATGATTATTATCCATGGGCATGTTTGTAATGTTTATTAATGGATTATGCTATCTGATGTGTTAACCCCTTTACATTATCACTATATACTTTATTTGCTTGTTTGTTAAGAACTTATTGAAGGTATAAAGCTTTGGGTCAAAGTGCTCAACGGTGGAACATCATCGAACGTTGAATCGAGGTAGGCCTCTTTCTTATCTTGCACATTAGTTTATGTAGGATACAATGGAATTGAGTTGATTTATGCAGTCATACCTGTCTGTTGTGGTTTACCCTTGGCCATAGAGAGTTTTTCCCTCGTAAGACACCATAATTAAGAAAGTGCTGAACGAAAATAATAAAGCCTGGCATGTGCATTTGAAATATGCTTTGTAGGCGAATCAGATAGGCACCAAGAAATTGATCGGGATGTCCCCTTTTCAAATGGTGTCCGGGACTGATGTAGTACTACCCATAAACCTGGCTCTGCCTGTAATGAAACTCTCGCAAGATGAAAAGGAAGATCCAAATCACGTCACCAGAAGAATAAATCAATTGATTGAATTCCAACAAAATAGGGATGAAGTGGATGAAAAACTTCAGAAGTATCAGGATAACATGAAAGCCATGTTTGACCAAAAATATAAAGATAGGGAATTCCTCCCTGGTGACCCGGTTTTAAAGTGGGATTCTAGGAAGGAAGATTCAAGAAATCACAACAAATTCGACCATATCTGGTGTGGACCTTTCAAAATCACAGCTTCTAAAGGGAAAAATTCATTTTTGCTAGAAAATATGGATGGTAAAATCCTTAACGCCCCTATCAACGAGCGTTACCTGAAGCATTTTATGCAATAATTGGTTTCCAAAACTCTCACTGTACATACTGGTTTGATTTTTTTGTTTTTTGATTCACAGTTTTTCATTTCTTCAGTAAGTTTTTACTTTCACTGTAAATAAAACCAGGTTAGTGGATTTCATAAAAAAACAAAAATACAAAAATAAGTAACACATAGAGTTATGGTCCGCGTAAGTTCCTGACATTCTTCATGTTATTATCATATATGATACTTTCCAATAGCCGAGAGATAAGAGACATCAGAAGTCAACCTTCACGTATCAAAACATTGGCTTTCTCTCAAAACATGTGATAAATAAATATTTTACTTGGTTGGAAATATAAGAATGAATCTAAGGTATGAGATTCTACTCTATTTAAATTTTCAAAGAAATATCACTTAATATGAAAAAGGTCTCATATGTACAAATATTGTCACCTAATCTATAACCAGAGGAATGGAAAATTACGTTTTAATTATCAAAGAGTTTTCTCTGGATAAAATAAAAATGAAATAAAACTTATAATAAAAAAATAAGCAATAACAAGACCTTAAAGAAAAAGTTTCAATAATCAAGTAAAAAGTTTGCATAAGATTGATCGTGCTTACACCAGAACCTATGAATCCTCATTCTGTTCCCCTGCTCATTTTCAAGTTTTATTTTCACATGATTCCTGATACCATCCCATGGTCTTCATAGAGGAAAAAGGGTCTCACCTGAACCCTGAAAACTCATAAACAAATATTCAAAACGAGGATAGGTAAAAATTCTTATGATTCCTCCAACTTTAACTGAACACAAAAGTATGTCTAGGCTAATCCTAACTATCGTATCCCTTCTAACAATTTTAAACTGATTAGTTTCGCTCAAGGAAGGTCCCTGAAAAATAAAAACCCCCATGAGAATTTCCCTGTAGGTGAAGGTGTTTTGAAGGTCAGAGGAGGTTTAGTCCAGAGTAATCAAAGTGAGTTGACATACCTCTATTGCTAAATTATAAGCATATATCATCCCTGGTATATTGTATACAAATTGATTGCCCCCACTTCATGTTTAAAAAAATATAAGACAGATGGTGAAAGGAAATTCATAAAATGATTGCCCCCATCTAGTCCAAAAGAGATGATGAAAGGAAATTCATTAAATGATTGCCCTCATCTCAACATTTAAATGGAAAATTACTAATTGAAGTGGTGAAAGGAAATTCAATGTGGGAAATTAGATAACTTCACCAGGGTACTGAACAAGCTCGCTGGTAATGAAGCAATGTCTACGATATCTGCAAGGCTGTTATACATGAATTATAATTTGCTCTGGTAACTAGTTCTCTTTTCAACTAGATCTACATTCTAAGCTAACACGAGACTCCCTGACTAAAAACATTGAAATTACTTTACCTTGATGTGAACAAAATCGAACAGAGCCTGGTAGAAAGATTAAAGTTGTTTTGATTATCTTATGAAAATCTGAAGTCATTTTTAAGAAAAGGAAGCCATTGATAAGCTTAAACTCGAGAGCAGTGAATGATTAAGTTTTGAAAGTTTTCAGAGATAAGGATGAAATCTTAAGTCCTCTTGTGTGCCCTCTTTCAGAATGTGTTTCACAAAAATGAAATAATGACTCCATTTATCCAATAAAGGCACTTGGTCTACTGTTCTTCTCATCCCACAGGGAGACGAGATCCCTAGATGGAGCCTATGTTGGAACACATGTTTTTCTAGTATTTAGACTTTAATAATTTTCATTCTCATTTAAATAAGAGAAAAAATCACTTGAGTCTCACAGTTGATAAAGTTTTGTGTATGATCGAATGATCTAAAATATTTCAGATTTATGAAGCCGCCAAATGATTAATGAGCCAAATCGCTGAAATTTTCTTCGGAGTATCGCGTTTCGGATATTTCGTTATGTCTTAACATTCAAAATCCCGATACCTGAAAGACGTCCATTTTAACTGTTCTTAAATATTTAAAAGACACGAGTATGGATGTACGCATGCATCTTGAGTCTTCTCCTAGTAGACAAGTGGCACTTTTTCTGAGCTTGTCGTCTAAGAGTTCGCACGATTCAAATTAACACGTGGCACATTTAGAATGACTCATCCTTGACACGTCGTCACAAGTAATGGCCTTTCGGAGATATAACAAAGAGTCAAATTGCAAACTTACGAAACGATAAAATGTCGAAAGAGTAATTCTCGATTAATTAAATCAAACTAAGTCAGAGGTAATTAATCATTTTGCATTTCGGGAATCAGGGGGTTTACCATTCATCACATCCAAAAAATCCTGAAACCCGAGTTCCCGAAAGCATTGAATTTTAAACGTGATTAATTAACATCTTAAAATGAAATTAACAATGTAAATTAATATTTCGCACATTGGGGTTTCGAGATATTTCAATTTTGTTCCATCCAAAACTCTTGATCGCGAATCGCTGATATTTTGTAACATTGATTATGAATCAACGACAATTATTTCTAGCATATAGTCTGTATCACCAGATGTACTTTCCTCATTAAAGCCAATAAATTCATCATCCGTAAAGGCGTGCTCGAATTAATGCAAACTGAGCGTAAATAAAAGTGTTCTATTTTGAATTTTATTTTTACCTTCAGCAAAGTAGTGAGATTTATACAAGGAAAGCTTATGCATTCCCCCCTGTAATAGGTATTCACGTTCTATTTCTGATATCATGGCACCCAGGAAAGCGTTGAAGAAGAATGATGATGCTGGTGAAGGTTCGAATCCGAACACAGACGTTCTTTATGATACTACGCCACGAGCTGTAGACTCAATTAAATCCTAGATGCAGATTTTCGAAATCTTGGAGCACGAAGTTATAAATCGCCTAGACGATTCTGGAGATGAAATGAATGACACTCACGGAACTAAACTCAGAACTATAGAAGATTCTGAGCTTCATAAAAAAGCTACGCGGCTGAAACTCATGCCATACAATGACATGATAAGCTGGGGTCTGGAGAACACCGATGTTCAGACCAAGAGCATCATCAATCACCAAAAGGTCGTTGTTGGCTCTTTCAGGCCAGAACACCTCCAAGTAATTTACAAACTATCCCCTGATCCAAAATATATTTATAATGTTGCGTTCGTGATGGAGTTTGAACAAAAAGAATGCATGCAATTTGATCGAAACTACCCAGACATAGTTAAATCCTGGTGGGGATATCCAGTGAAATTCAGAGCCGACTCCCATGGTGTTTATTCCACTGCATCATTAACTGAGTATATGATCTATGTAGCCATGATTCTATGTAGGATATTTGGAAGGAAAATCCCTACTCATTTCCCGGTGGTATGGGTAGCAATCATGCATGACACAACCGAGGGATACACTTTCAACTGGGCTAAGATGTTGTTCGATAACTTAGCCAAGGAAATTTCTGAGTATCAAATGATGAAGTCAAAAGGTCAACCTGCCCCTTTTTATATGTCTGTGTATGTCATGGATGCCATCTGTTTCATGACTCCATTTACATTGATGAGTTGGAGCTGGAACCTAACCAGGGCAAAACCTATCCATTTTTATCATTCCAAACTATGGGAGGAAAAGGACAAAGATTTCTTTTATGAAATATGTCATAATGTAGTGATTCCCGTTCATCAAACACTATATGGTCATCTACCTCCTTGAATTTCAGATCAAATTATGGGAAACCTTAAAAACGTTGTTGATTGGTTCATTGAAGAAAAGTTCTCATATATTAGGGTTTTCAGATGCTCGGTTTCCCCTCACGCTCTCCCAAAGTTTCTGCCCGACAGACTAGTGTGTAGATAAGTAGCATATCAGACGGTAACATGAGGCATTGGCAAAGAGATAAAAGCTACTCAGAAGAAAGTTTGGCCAACCTTCCCTCTATAGGTTGGTAGGTTTTCCTTGTTAGATTTTGGTCATTCAAAAGTAGAGGCTACAACTTTAGAGGATGTGAAATTGGTTGACATTGAATTTAAAAGACATGATCCATACAAGATCATAGAGAATCACTTAGATCAATGTAATATGAAAAGATATGTGCATGAAGACTCCCCATATGACAATATATTCAGGGGAATCAGATCATATAAGGAGGTACAAGACAGATTTCAAACGTTATCTCTCGACCAACATGCCAGTTTCTTCACTTTCCAAAGGCATAGACAAAATAGTTTTCCCAAGATACTACAAGGAGAATTGATAACCATTCCTCTGATGCAAGAATCCATACCTCCAAGTTTTGAACCAGGGTATTCTGATAAACAAACTACCGAGGAATTCCCAAAGAATCTCGAAGTGTCTACACAAGAATTAGAAACGTCGCGGGCAGGATATCTAGGGCCACAGACAAAGGTTCAATCCGAGACACTTCTAAAACATAAACAAATGGTACCTCCTTTATCGCCAGTCACCCCTACTGATACCTTAAAAACAATAGAAGGAAATTAGTTCATAGAGATAGGCAGTCCAATTACAACACTAACCCCTTTGCAGTCAATTTTTTGAACTCCTAGTCTCGAAGTTATTTTTGAAAGTGATCTTACCCCTATCTCGCTTGAAGAGATGCCCCCTTCAAATTTTTTCTTTAGCACGAAAAGGAGGGCCATAGTCATAAAATAATCGCAGCAGAAAGAAGGGGTAGTAACCAAAAGGCAAAGGATGATATTTGATGGACAAGACTTGGAGGATTTAGAACTCGCCAAGGAAATGGTTGGTTCATTAGACGCCTTCTCTAGGGCCAATCAATGGTCCATCGAGAATCTGGAAGAGAAATTGAAACAGAGAAATCTATTGATAAGCCAATTACAAAATCAGATAAGGACTATAGAAAAGAACGTCAGAAGCGAAGTCAACAAAGGTCTTGAATAGGCTACAACCAGTGATAAACAATAAATTCAGCAGTTAAAATCGAGTCTCGAGGAGATGCAAAGAAATGTACAGGCGAGCAAAGGGCGGGCCATTCCGCAAGGTGAACTGGTGAAGAAATTATAGGACAAGGTAAATTTGACTGAGAACATGGTTATAGATATAACCGTTTTCCAAGCACAAGCAGTGGAGATATGTGAGAAGTTGGAGTTAGGGCAATGAAGCCTTTTGAACAAGGTGGAAATTATCCAAAATCATTTTTGGGGGGTAAATGAATCATTGGATAATATTTGTTTTAGAGGAGGTCAGAGGTGATTTTGGATAATTTCTTCTCTGGTTGATGACACAACAACCTCTTGAAAAGTTCCTAGGTTGTTTATTTCAGAGTAGGTCAGAGGTGACATACTATTGAAGACCTAGGAGGCCAACATAGTTGAAAGTAAAAGAATGGCTAAGGAAATCAAAGAGGATTATGAAGAGGCTTTCCACTCACTAAATAAAGAGTCTCCAGGCTTCGAAAAAGGTGATCTTTCTGAAGTACCGGGACAAGTTGATGTAGCAAAACATCAAATTGATATCAAAACAATCTCAAAAGAAACTCAAGCTGAAATCTCATAGCTAAAACAGGTTGATATCGCTCAGATAGATAGATGGCTGGTGAAACCTAATTTGCAGCTACAGTCAATGACTGCAGAAGACAAAAGAATGGAAGACATATTTCCACTATTGGAAAGGAAATGGTATATTTTTTAGGCAAAGGATGTGACAGAACCCTCTAGACTGATGACACAATTTATAAGCAGGTGTGTCGAATGTATTGGATGAGGAAAGGGAAGTGCTTCAAAGACCTAATGAAGTAAACTGTACACATCATCTGTACAGGTCACGATTAGAGACTATTGTGTCCGAGATGGAAAACAAGGAAGGAAAATGTCGCTACCAACATGAGAAAGAGACAGAGGAGAACTAAATGAAGCATTCCACCTTTCTCATTTTGTAACCATTACTTTTTAGAAATAAGGGGATTCCAAACACTTAGGGTTGGGGAATCTTTGTATAAATGCATATTCGAAAGAATGAACAAAGGCTGCTTCTTGCCATATGTAATTGAGAAAACTCTCCTCATTGAGAATTAATACAAGTGTAGACCAGAGATTCCACATTTCATCCAGTTTGAGTTATGTGTTCTTCTGTCTTTTCATATCTCAACATCTTTTTATATATTTCCTTAATGAATGCCTGATCGCAATTTAGTACAACATCTGTTGTGGTTATATTTCATTTAGTTATCTGATAGCAAACCTATTTTCCTCTGTATTTGTTGTTATCAAATACAAGACCTGTGAGTTAATTAGATTGCTACATTTTATGCTTCATTAAAATTTATATGATCTATTTTATTCTTCTGTAACAAAGTAAGATTATTCTAAAATTGATGCCTTGCTTTGTCTAATAGATTTATGTTTTTATCTCATTACATTCAATACTTTTTAATTTTAACTTAGACATGGAAAATGGACTCTGAGCTGTTATACTATTAATTCAATTTAAGGAATTGTTTCTCACATAACTGAGGTAGAAAAAGAAAACATTAAAACTTTCCTTATTTCCTGATGCTTGATATTATACTTCGAGCCTTAAGTATAAACTCAGGAACAACAGTCCCAAAGTTGGGCTCGTCATTTGAAAGGATATGAGAATATGTGAAGTGAAGTAAATGTGGTGGAAAATGACTAGAGGGTGAGTCAACTAGCTTGTTCAGGGTGAGTTGACTAGCTTGTGAGTCAACTAGTCTAACCATGTCAAATTTCAGTGCATACAATCACAAATTGAAAATATTTCAATGTTGGCCCCATTCACATGTCATTTATATGCCCAATTTCAAGTACATGAGAATTTTAGAGGAGGAAATTACATAGTTGTTACCACAAAAGGGGAAAATTTATCCAATTGTAAGAAATGGTTTAACCTTGAACCATGCATGAAAGAGAGTGTGATTAAATGATGTGTTTTAAGAAAATTCTAAAGTTGGAGGTAAGGAAATATCTAAAAGGTCTTCCCTAACATCATATTGTGAAATATTTTATTGTGTATTTATCTTTAGCAAATTCTTCACTATTGCACCCACCACCTTAGATCGCCTAGTTTTAATAATAGGTCCAACAATTGATTATTGGGTATCTAAACACTTAGCACTTCATGATGGGATAGTAGGAAACATGCTTGGGTTGGATATGATAGACACATTTCTCATAGGCTGAAGAAAAATCTTAAAATTAGTTTGTTCCCTTGTATGCCCAACTTCACTTATGGGGATAGGAATAACTATATGGGATATACTTCCATCAACATCTAGAATTTTATCTTGAAAATAATTCTTTAGCACTTACTCAACAAGAGACATTTCTTATTCCTTTGCATTGAGAACAACCACATACAACCCTTATTTGAAAAAAATCACCCAAATCATTTGTAGGGAATCCCACCTCCTGCGACACCATAGATGTGGATTGTTCTAGAAAAAATTGTTCATATAAATATCTCTCATATGCACAAAATGGAATATTGTTAAAAAGTGGCCCACATTGAATTGATAAATTGATGATGGAAACAAGTAGGCGTGTGACTAAAATTTTAGTCTAGAAGCCCTCCCATATCATTAAGTCATGCAAATAGTCTATCCATGTAAAATTTCAGTGCATACAGAAACATTTTGGAAAAATTTCAACGTTGGCCCCATTCACAAGTCACCATTGCCCATGTCTAGACCTAGTACAATGTTTGTTCATTGTTCCTTTTAAAAAATGGATAACGATCCCCTCCCAAATCTATAAGGAATCCAAACCTTTCAAAAATATTATGGACACCTTTATCCTAACATCAGGGGGTGGATGGGTCATATCAAAAATGGAAAATCTCAAGTATTTATTTTAACACCCATAGAAGCATCCAAACCACCATCCTTTGAATCCTATGGATTAGTAGGGGTTAAAGGATTAGCATTAGGGTTAGGTTTAAGGAGGATATGAGTGTTCCTAATTTGGTGTTGTATGTTATAGGATTTGGGTTTAAGGGTTATAAGAGATTTAGGTTAAGGGTTATATGTATTGGTATTGATAAGGGTTAGGGGTTAAGAGTTGTAAGTGTTAGGAACTAATATATGTTAGAAATTGGGGGTTTAAGGGGTTAGTTTTTTGGGTTTATATGGACTACAAGATTGCAATAATATGGGTTATATGAGTCATATGGTTAGTGGTACTCATTGTGGATAATGGTTATTATAGGTTGAAAATTCACAGGGGTTATAACAATTAGGAGTTATAGGTGTTATTCAAAGTAAGGGTTAGGAGATGTATAGGTGTTACAATTATAAAGGTTAGAGGTTAGAATAAATAATGTTTATTGGTGTTAGTTGTCTAAGATTATAAAGGTTAAGGGATAGGTGTTATATCATAGGGGATAACTAAGGGTCATAGGAATTAGGGTTGATACATTCTTAGGAGTTTTGAGATAGGGTTTATGTGCCATTGGGATTAGTACAAGTTTAGTTGGGTTATTGATGAAGGGTAATAGGGTAAATTTTTAGGGGTTATAAGGATTAAAAATATGTTGTTGTATGTTAGATTGTTCGGTTTTAAGTATTGTAAGAAATATGAGTTAAGGTTTATAAGGAGTTTGAAATAAATGATAAGCAACCACTCGATGTTGGTTTTCCTACCCAAATTTCTAATTTTGCGCCTGAGAGACAGAGGGCGGGGGTACAGAGAGATATATATTATAGAATAAAAAATGTCTCATGTGGATTATGTCATTTACCCTGCCTCTTTTGTTGTCCCATTATTTTTGTTCCTTACAAGCATCCCTAAGGTCATAGGACACAAAATGAGTAATGACACCTTTGACATGGTATAACCCTACATTTTTGTCTATTTTCTTTCAAATCTTCCTTCTCCTTTTCCTCATCCAAACTTCCTAGAGGTGTGGGATGTAGTGGGAGAGGAGGATTGAATCCTAGCCTGATTTGTTTGAGCTTGATTTTCCTCAAAGACTCCTTGTAAAATTGAGACATATGCAGGGTAGCTTGTAAATTATGAGGGGAGTGTGGTTGTATCCTCTAAATATTATAAATGGATTTATTTGTAGTTTGATAATGGAAAGTAGAGTCTAAGATTAAGAACAAGGCAAGATTCGAGTTAACAAATGAAGCATTTGTAACCGATTACATATTGAGTTAACAAATGGAGCATCTTCTTCTAAGTGGATTTTTCCCATATATATATGTATGATCCACTAAAGGTGATACATTATCTTATGTATGATCCCATAATTTTAAATGTGTAAACTTCCACATCAAGCATGGCCATGCTAGAATCATGGGGTCATTGGACTTAAGGAGGGATGCGTATTGATCCCTTTTAGTTTTGGGTTGTTAGTATTTTCAATTTCATGCACCTTTCAATCTAGTCAAAGTTCAATTAATGTCTCTTGTTACTATAGGGTTATAAAGCCTCATCCCAATGCCCATATGCCTCCAACCTTGTGATCTAATCATTTGCTGACAAGTGTCATGAAGGGTGATGACTAAGACTAGGGATAACTTTCAATTCAAGGCTAGGAATGAACAGACCCACATCAAGTGAAGGAAGAAAATTAAGAAAGTACATGTGTTGTCCCATTCCATGTCAACAACAACTCATCCATTCATTGGGAACACTAAAACCCGACAAATCGATGACTCCACTAAATCGGGAATTATGGTTTACATGATGAATTGATGATGGAATAAAGTGGGTGTGTGAGTCAAATTTGAGTCCAGAAACCCTCACATATCGTTAAGGCATGTGAATAGTCTATCCATGTCAAATTTCCATGCATACATAAATAGTTTGAAAAAATTTCAACGTTGGCCCCATTCACAGGTCATTGTTATCTGTGTCTAGTCCTAGTACAATTTCCTTGTAAAATTTGAATAAAATATTTGGAGAATGATAATTTTGAAGGTGCTAGGCCTCTTCCTACACACCACCATATCACCTCTCATTGATAGTCTGTGTATCGATCCCTTTTAGTTTTGGGTTGTTATTATTTTCAATTGCATGCACCTTTCAATCTAGTCAAAGTTCAATTAATGTCTCTTGTTACTGTAGGGTTATAAAGCCTCATCCAAATTCCCATATGCCTCCAACCTTTTGATCTAATCATTTGATGACAAGTGTCATGAAGGGTGATGAATAAGACTAGGGGTAACTTTCAATTCAAGGCTAGGAATGACCAGACCCACATCAAGTGAAGGAAGAAAATTAAGAAGGTACATGTGTTGTGCCATTCCATGTCAACAACAACACATCCATTCATTGGGAACACTAAAACCTGACAAATCGATGACTCCACTAAATCATGGTTTATGGTTTACATGATGAATTGATGATGGAAGAAAGTGGGTGTGTGAGTCAAATTTGAGTCCAGAAACCCTCCCATATCATTAAGGCATGAAAATAGTCTATCCATGTCAAATTTCAATGCATACATAAACAATTTGAAAAAATTTCAACGTTGGCCCCATTCACAAGTCACTATTGCCCGTGTCTAGTCCTAGTACAATTTCCTTGTAAAATTTGAATAAAATATTTGGAGAATGGTAATTTTGAAGGTGTTAGGCCTCTTCCTACACACCACTAGATCACCTCTCATTGACAGTTTGTGTATTGATCCCTTTTAGTTTTGGGTTGTTAGTATTTTCAATTGCACACACCTTTTAATCTAGTCAAAGTTCAATTAATGTCTCTTGTTACTGTAGGGTTATAAAGCCTCATCCCAATGCCCATATGCCTCCAACCTTGTGATCTAATTGTTTGGTGACAAGTGTCATGAAGGGTGATGACTAATACTAGGGGTAACTTTCAATTCAAGGCTAGGAATGACCAAGCCCACATCAAGTGAAGGAAGAAAATATAAACATAAAAATGTAAATCCCTGGGATGACATACCTACATCGTTGGTATAATTAGGCGTAGTCACGTAGAGCTCCTCTTGTTCTAGAGAATAGTTCTTTCTCTACTAAATAGGGGCAACCACATGAATGTGGAAGCTCTACCCCCCCCCTCTCACATCACTCTCAATTTCCCCATAGTACCTAAT
>SNQJ01S0185039.1:0-24495 GCA_010110895.2 Picea sitchensis | reverse complement strand
TACTAGTTCCCCTCACCACCTCTCTCATACATCATGATCTACCTTGGCAAACCCCTTCAACAGTTATGCAACACTTTCCATTTTATTTAGTAATAAAAAATTGTATACATTACCTTTTAAAACAAAAAGGTTCATCAATTCTAGCATCCACACATATTCAGTCTTCCCATAGTCTTTTAGCAGGTTATAGTTATATTTACAAGTTGGGGGAAACATGGGTATTGCAATGCCCTCTCTGTTAAAGGAACACCTTCCTCCATGTTCTACCTACCGATGTTCTCTATATGTACAACAATAAACTAAAATGGGTATGCATGTTTCATGGCATCCTCCATTTCCCATGTATCTTCATCTGGACCAAAGTGTTTCCACTGCACCTTGACCCATGCAATGGTTATGTTCCCGAGTGGAATTTATTTCCTATCTATTATGCATTTTGGCTATGGAAGGAATTATCTCTTTGGCTCCACCTGAATCATAGACCAATCAATTATATGATTAGAATCATGTACATATTTCTCTAGAAATGAAACATGGAAAACATTATGTTCCTTCACTGTGGGAGGAAGTGCTAGTCTATATGCTACATGTCCCACTTTGTCCAAAATTTCAAAGGGTCCACAATAATGAGGTGCCATCTTGGAACAAGCTCCCATTCTCAAGCAATTTTTTCTGGGCCTAACTCGGAGATACACATGATCCCTTGATTTGAACTCTCTAGGAGTCTTTTTTCTTTCTGCATAGATTTTCTATCTATCCTGAGCTATTTTCAAATTATGTTTAATTTGAACTACTTGTCGTTCCATTTATTTTAGCATATATGGTTTGAGTGCAATTATGTCTACTGGGTTATTCCATCTTATTGGAATATTTCATTGTCTACCATAGAGAGCCTTAAAAGGGCTCATCTTCAATGACTCTTGATAGCCATTGTTATAAGAAAATTATACCAGTGGTAGGTAGTCTTCCCACTTCTTGGGATGATGCATCACATGCATCCTTAACATGTCCTCTAACACTTGGTTTACCCTCTCTGTCTTCCCATTAGTTTGAGGGTGATAGGATGTACTAAATAGAAATTTAGTTTCAAGATCAACAAACATATATTTCCAAAAATTTGAAGTAAATTTTGTATCTCTGTCTGATATGATTTCCTTAGGCATCCCATACAGTCTAAATATTTATTTCATGAAAATAGTGGCAATATATATTTCCTTGCAAGTTGACTTGATGGGGATAAAGTGAGTATCCTTTCTCAATTTTTCCACAACTATCATAATGGCATCATTCTACTTGGTTGATTTGGGCAATCCGACGATGAAATCCATAGAGATGGTTTCCCATTTCCACTCGGGAATTGGTAGGGGCTGCAAAAAACCTATTGGATGTCCATGATATTCCTTAATATGTTGGCATTCTATACATTTAGCTAAGTAATCAACTATGTCCTTTCTCATTCCGAGCCAATAAAATAGTTTCTTAGTGGCTGTGATAATTTTCTGATAACACGGATGACCAGTATATTGTATTTTATGTAGTTCATCCATTATGAAACTACTAAAGTCATCAAAATTTGGAATATACAACCTACCTTTGTTAGCAGGCCATCATTCAACAATTGATAGTGCTCATATTTCATCCTTGTGGGCTCTTTCTCTAGGTATGATTTCACAATTTTGAAAAATGCATCTGGTTCTTTTGCACTTTTGACTCTCTCCTTAATCTTGGGTTCACCGGTGCTTACAACTTCCAAGTGAATCACTTTCATAGTTCTACTAAGGGAATCAACCACCCTATTTTCTTTTGTTTCAATATGTTTGATTTCAAAATCAAACTCACTGAGGAGATCCATCCACCTAGCTTGTCTAGCATTGAGTTTTCGTTGATAAAACATATATCTCAACCCACTATGGTCTGTCATAAGTACAAATATTCTTCCTAAAAGGAAATGCCTCCACATTTTTAAAGCATGTACTATGGCAGCCAATTCCAAATCGTGGGTCACAGAATTGATTTCGTTCTCATTCAATTTTTTGGATTTATAGAAAATCACATTCCCTTCTTGCATAAGGACTCCTTTGAGCCCTTCCTTGCAGACATTTGTAAACACAAGGAATTCATTATTTGGGTCTTCAATATTTAGCATAGGTGCATTGGTTAGAAGGTATTTCAGTTGTTGGAATCTCTCTTCACATTCTTATGTCCAAATGAATTTAACTCCCTTTTTCTATAGGGAGGTGATTGGGAAACCAATCTTGGAAAAACCCTTTATGAACCTTCTAGGCCCATAAATGATCTGATATCAGATACATATTTTGGGGTAGGACAATCCATAATGAATTTAATCTTTTCAGGATCAACTTCCACTCCTTCTTCAGAAATAACTTGGCCTAAGTAATGGACTTGTTTTTGGAAAAATTCACACTTACTAAACTTTGCATGGAGATGATGTTCTCTTAACACTTGAAGCACTAACTTGAGATGTTCTTCATGCTCTTCCCTACTCATATAATATATTAGGATATCATCAATGAAAACCAACAAAAGTATGTCCAAGAACTTACTAAGTACATTATTCATTAAGCACATAAAAGTGGTTGGTGCATTGGTAAGCCCAAATGGAACCACCACAAATTTATAATTCCCATAAATTGTCATAAAGTTTGTTTTGTGGATGTATTCATCCTTAATTCAGAATTGATTGTATCCATACCTCATGTCAATCTTGGAGAAAATTGTAGCACCCCTTAATTGGTCAAACAAGTCATCAATCCTTGGTAAGGAATACTTATTTTTAATGGTCATCTTATTGAGTTGTCTATAGTATATGCACAACCTGAGTGTGACATCCTTATTCTTCACAAACAAATCTGGTGCTCCCCAAGGAGACACACTAGGACGAATGTAACCTTTGTCCAACATCTCCTTTAGTTTTAGTTTGAGCTCAACTAGCTTTGGTGTACTCATTCTATAGGGTGTTCTAGACATTGGCACTGCTCCTAGACCACATACTATTGAAAAGTCAATATCTCTACTTGGAGGTAGACATAGTACCTCTTCTGGAAACACATATTTATACTCTCTTGTTAGAGGATGGTACTATAGGCTTGGTTTATTGTCCTCAACATAGTTCAACACTTGTATTTCATACAAATGACATATTTTTCTGCAATACTTCTTCACTTGAAGGTCTGATATCTATCTCACCGAGACATGATTTTGAATTCTTTGTAGGGTTATTTTCCTCCCTTCTTCATCTTCACACTCCAAAGTCATCTTATAACAGTCCAACTTGGATTTATGGGAAGCCAACCAGTCCATTCCAATCAATAGGTCATAAGATCCTAAAGGAAGCATGCTTAGGGTTTCTTGGGTGGACAATCCATTCACAATGAATTGACATGCTGGTATGACCTTTGTCACTTTTATTTTTTTTCCAGTGGAAAGTTGTACCAACCATGATTTAGCATGTTTTACTTGTTGCAATTTACATTTATCAACAGTTTGAGGGGAAACATAACTCATATTAGAGCCAAGGTCAATTAAAATGGAAACTAGATGGTTGGCAATCATACCTTCCATCTCCACCACTAAAACTTGGTGGTTAAATTGTTTATTATCCAAGGCTGCATAAATTTGTGGCATGCTCCTAACCTCATCATTGATTGTGGTAGCCTTATAGATGTTGTAGACTCTTTGATTGTCCTATTTCCTATGTGGACAGTCCCTCAACACATGTTCTTCTCCACAACCCCAACATTTCAAGGGTTCTCTCTTTGTATTATCAATCTTTCGTGGGGCTGATCCAAAGGGTTTATTACCACTCTGAGATGGAAAAGTCTGTTAATACACACTTTTAGTAGGAAGTCTCATCTTAGAACTTTTCCCATGATTCTTAAATCTTGAGGATTTAAACCCATTCTTCTTGAATCCCAGTTTAATTTTCTTCTTCCAATCCTTATGAGGTTCTTCCTTGTTCTTGAGTTTCTCATAGCAGTACCTTTCCTTCCGAATAGTGTCTTCTAAAGTATTAGGTTCATCAAACTCAATTATGTCCCGGAAGGACTGAGGTAGTCCCCTAATAAACCATTGAATCTTTACCTTTTCATCCCTTATGTAGGGCACATACCTCATCAGCTCAATAAATTTGTTGATATATTCATCTATTGTGATTTGTCCCAGCTTGAGTCCATAGAACTCCTTGGTCTTCCCATCAAAGTATTTTTTAGACAAATATTTCTTCTTAAAGTATTTCTCAAATTGTTTCCATGAAAAGTCCTTCTCATGGATTCCTTTCACATTCCTAAGTTCCTCCCACCAAATGCAAGCCTTTCCATTCAATTTGAAAATGACTGTTTAGGCCTTTAAGTTTTAAGAGTAGTCATGGACTCTGAAGTACTTCTTCAAGCCAAGTAGCCAAAATTTTGCATCTTCCCCCTTTTTAATTTCTCCATTTAAAGTGGGTGGTTTGGATTTATTAAAATATTCAGGGTCATGGCTCTTCAAATGTTTCCTCTTCTTTATTCTCCTCTGGGAATGTGAACTAGTCTCTCTACTAGAAAATTCCTTGGAGTTGTCGGTTTCCTCACTAGAGGATTCTTCCATTGAATGTCTATTGGCTCCATGTTGGGAATTCTTTGAGATGCTCCTCCTTGTGTGGCTACTTTCAGGACCATGCTTTTGTATCTCAGGTGGACTTTGGGTTTTCTTAGTATGATGTCTATCCACATCGCTGGCTATTGGCCCATGTTGCAACTTCCTTTGTGTATCTAATAGGCTTTGTATTAGGGATGCATTAATTTACGTTTGTTTTTCCTTTTCATTTATTAACCTTTTATTGTCATCCTTACAACTCTGTAATTCTTCCATGAGGTTTCTTACAGTTTCATCCAAATTCGGAGGGGTTTCCATAACCCTCCTCTCATCAGATTCTTCTTCTCTAGTGTGGGAGATTCCCCCCAACTCATGGTGTGTCACCATTCTTTACATTGTAGTTCTCCTTGCTTTCCACTAACTATTTGATTGCTAATGAAACATTTTCTGTTAGTTAATTATCTTCTAGTTTATGAACAACACAAGAAAATTGTAAGGTGAAATCAACTTCATTATTTGGCAACATTAGCAACACAGATTTTAGTTGTTTAGAACATATAACAACAACAACAACAAAAAATTGTTCCTCTCTTCAATAGTGGTTTAAATAAGATTCTTATGAATGGGGTATGATAGGGTGTTACCCCTTAAAAGTTCTCTAATAAAATTTTATTCGACTCGTTCATGAGCCCAAGTAGGCCAAGTGTTGTTTCCTGATATGATACCACTCTGTCACACACCTGACCACTAAGTACCTTTTTAATGGATGGGGTATAATCTTTTTCTCTTTTCAAAATCATCTCAAATCTCATCTATCGTAGCTCCATTGTCTTCTGCTCATCAAGATCTTTCCAATGAAGGTAAGTTCACCCAGAACTGAGCTTTGGAGTGAGGGTTATGACCTTCTGAAGTTATCAATTTTACATAGGCCACATCTCTCTTACTTCCATCTAGTATCCTTGTGACCTCACATTGTCCATGTCAACTGATGTGGCGACACCCTGGTCTTGATGTGACACTAGCCTAGCCCGCCACAATGGAACTTCGATCCATGCAGGCCTGAACCAATCATACTAGACCCCAMTAAACTTKTTCAACCCATTGAAGATTAACATGCKCCATCACACTGATGTTCTTAGTCAGCATCAATTCACCATGTCACTGTAGGGAACTTAGGCTAGCTCGACTAGAAGATGACATTTGTCCCTCTCCTATAGTCCAATTAAAATACTTAATTAATATTTTGTAGAATACCATTATTTGGTAATTAATTACTTAAACCTCATTAAGGATAATTATTCTCCACAAACTAATTATCCAATAATTAATTTTTTCTTAGTCTAATACTCATGGCCTAGTAATTACTAAGGTTTTAATTTCTCTTTCCCCCCCTTTAGAAGTAGTTTAGCACTAAGTCGATTAATTACTCATATGATAATTATGAGTAATTATATTATAGCACAATAATGTTAATTTATCCATAATATAATTAAGTTGATTAACTTTAATTAAGGTATATAATTCAATCCCTCCTAGGCATGCAACTCCATATCGAATTTTCAGGTAATTTCACATATAGATATAATTATATGCATATTTATTTATTTAATTGGGAAAAGGATTAACTATATTCAACTTCATATTTATTATTGCGATTTGTTTATTTTATTAATTATATTCTAATATAATTATATTTAATTATATTATAATATGATTAGATATATCACGGGAGCACTTAGGATTATTAATATCAATTAATACCCAAGCCTCCAGACTTCAACGAAATTAGTCATCATGCTTTTATGAACCTAAATCTCCAGAATGTCGGGGTTCCCGAGAGGGTCCTACTCATACTATACCTTTGTGCAAATATAATGAATTATATCACCATATAATATAATTAATTCCCTTTAATGTTTATTATACATTGGAATACGAGAAAATAGGTTCAGCCTTCGGTCTTTTTTCTCTTATGCTCTATCTTCCCCAAACATCCTATAGTCTCGAAGCTTTGAACTCCTGGAGTCCCCAGTTCCTGAAGGGTCCACTCTTACACGTGATTTCACATTAAATATTAAATTAAAAAGGGAATAAGGGTTGGTACTTTGTCTCGTACGAATATCATAATAATTTAACTAAAATATATTATATTAAACCCTTTTGGAAATTTCGTCCATGCTTATAAAATTCCAAATATTATATTTAATGTTGGAATGAAAGAGAGAGCTCTTTGAGTCAACTCCTTCGACTCTCCCACTCATCCTTTATACTCAAATCTCTCGGAGCCCCGAAGTGGCACCACTTATGCACGTTTCAACATTATTTATTATTTAAAAAGGAAAGGAGAAGTGTTGGCCTTATTGACGGGTGGTTATTTTAATAAACATTAATTAGACCCATGTTTAAACAATCTCTAATATTATATTTAATATTTAATATTGGAAAGAAGAAGAAGATATTCGGGTCCATAGCTTCGGCTCTTCCATGCAAGTCTTCATTCTCAAATAACCTGGAGTTTTGGAGGGGACCCACTTTTATTACAACGTAATATAAATACAATGAGTTATTTTGAATTATAATACACTAAATTGCAAATAAAGGGTTATTATATTCAATTATGTTAATTTGATCGCAATTGAATATAATATCATATAATTGATTATTTTAAATACCATACAATACAATTAATTATATTTATTATGTTTACAACCTTACGTAGGGAAGGATAGGGTTCGAGCATTCAATGAATTTGGATCGTGAGTTCCATCACCCCAAACACCCTGAAGCCCCGAAATCCCAAAGTCCACGAGATGGCTAAAGTATTTGGTCATGGGTTGTTCTTTGGCATTAAAATATTAATAAAATATATTAAAGGAACTTTAACCTCTATTTTCAAAATAATAATGATAATATTAATAATATTAATAATAATAATAATATGTATATAGACATATATACATATATTTCCATAGTCTTGTACAATTTAAAGGAAATTATTTTCTCTTACAGGAAAATAAGAAAATGAAGAATATAAATTTCTAGTCTTTATAAAGAGTTTTAATAAAAGTTTACATTCCAAAGAAATTTCTCCATTCTGGAAATTAAAAATATAATTATAATCTCTCCCTTCTCGTTGGTAAATGAGTAAATTTTATTTCCTTATTACTGTGCTTTACTACTCTTACTAAATTTAAGGAAATTTTTCCTAAGACAAAGATTTAACTCCATAGTAAATTTTGGTATTTTAATCAGGATTTACTGTTGATATTATGGTATCTGTGGGAGGTATTTACCTCCATGTGTAAACCTGATGAGAATAGAATATTCCTGGAAGCAAGAAGAAACCCTAATTAGTTGGCTAATAACCCTAGAAGACAAGTCGGCTCAAGAAGATCATTTTTATTAGGTTATTATCCTCCAAGAGAGGAAGACGGCTAAAGGAAATATTATATACTAAGTAAATAGGTACCCAAAATGAGAAGTCGGCCTAGGAAGTTTTCCAGTTTTAGTATAAATACAGGAGGCCAGTCTTCATTCTGGTAGGCATTATTAGAACTGCAGAAGTAGCACTTGTGCACACTACAGTTGGCCAGTTTGTGCATAAGTCTGGAGGAGAGCTGTCGTTGTAGCTATTGCAGCGAGAAGATTTTGGTTTTGGCTTGGACTATCTCTTGGTTATGGTTTGGAATCTTTGATCAGCTCTTGCTTGGTGCGCTATCCTTGGAGAAATGTGTGCCATTCTTTGTTTGTCTATCTAGCCTAGGGTTTTCTTTTGGAATGATTCTCTGTCAAGGTTAAGGTGCTCGGGGGTGGCTTTGGGCTATGGTTGGGTGACAATAGTGATATTGTCTATGGTTAAACGAGCACATCCATCATCTTCTAACAGGTTATGGGCCTACACCTCCTTCATTCAGTCTAACCACTAGAAAGGAGCATAGACATAAGGATACTAATCTCGTTGAAGAACTGCCACTAGGGTTTCTAGCAGGAGCAGTTACCAAAGCATTGTCGCTAGGGTTACTAGCATGTGTAGTTGTAGAAAACCTAACCCTCTCGTTGAGGCACCTTAAGTGAAGTTATTGACCTAATTTATGGATATACTAGTGCACCCTATCCTAGTGCATCTCCTGGTACTCTCAGCAAACAAAAATGTCAAGTTTGAGTTTTTTGGTCAAATCTAGGGTTGACCCAGTCAAGGAAACCATGACTTACTTTATGAAGTTGAAAAATGAGTTATATGGGGCTTCTAACTTCAGAGCATGGAAGAAAATGATTTACCTCATCCTTGCCAAGAATAAAGTGTAGGATATCGTCAAAGGAAAGATTGTGGAACCAGAGTTTGAAGAAGAAAAATAAAAGGAACCGCAGAATGTTAAAGTTATGGAGAATTTCAAAGACATTGACATCAATTCCATGAGTATCATAGTGGACTCTATAAAAGACCACTTGATACCCTAAATCTCCCATATTGACTCATCTAAGAAGATGTATGATGCCCTAACAAACCTCTTCTCAGTCAGAAACATTGGACAAGTAATGAGACTAAAGAATGAGCTACAAGTAATGAGACTAAAGAATGAGCTGTGACATGAAGATGAATGATCATGAAAACATGTAACATCATACTTTGTGAGGATCTCTTAGCTAATATATAAACTACAAGCTATTGAAGAAATCATCTCAAGGAAGGAATTGGTAACATAGTACTCAACGGTCTTCCTGTAAGACGTGGGATGCATTTTCTACAAGTATGAACACAAGGAAGGAGTATCCCACATTCAAAGAACTTTGGACTTGTTGCAGTCAAGAAGAATCAAGGACAGTGCAAAAGAGAACCCTAAAAGAAATAATGGCGATCAAGCCTTCACAACAAGATCTAAGAATTTCAGTGAAAAAAGGGAAGTTTGGTTCAAGGAAGAAGCCAACCAAGAGAAAGATATGTTAGAAATACAATGCTTCAACCTGCCGAAAGTATGGTCACTACAAGAATCATTTTCCCAAACTAAAGAAAAGGAAGGAGACAATAACGAAGCACTAATTGTCAAGAAAAGGAACCTTCAAATAAGATTAAGGTGGATGAAACAAACTTCTTCTTCTAAGACAAGGTAAACAACACTCTTTCATAGTTCTGTACATACCATGTTTTCTCAGACATATCTTTCATACCTATTTATTCAAAGAGAAACTATAATTATGGAAGAACAAAAAGATAAATATTGCTACAAGCCTCCATATAACACACATGAAAGGATGAAGTATATCAACAACCCCTGGTAACATTTCATGTGGAAGTTATTACAAGTTGAGCCGAAATCAGAATCAATCTGAAAGAAACCTAGAAGAATTAAACACGTAAAGAAGTCAACAATCAAGAGGAAATTGGAAAAATATTTGTGACACTTCAAGTAGGGCAATAAGGATGCGTGATGTATACGGACTCCTAGATGGAGGGAGTCAATTATATTATCAAAGAAGAACATGCATTCATGCATGAAGGTGGATTAGGAGGAATCTAATCATTATATGATCCATTGAATATGATGAAGTATATCTATCCATGGTAGAACCATGAAAGACAGTACGACCAAGGTGTCTCTAAGAAGTTTTGTTCGAAAAGAAGCCTTAAAAGTAATCCATGGTTTTCCATCCACATCCATGATCCTATGATAAAAGAAAGAAGTTGGAATATTCGTGAGTAATATGGAATCTATATAAAATTCCATGAACTCAAGATATAAAGAGAAACATGAGGAAGAACATGAAGATTCCAAGAGAGAAAGAAAGACAAAAACAACTACCAAAGGTAGGTATCGAGAACTAGGATCTTCACCACTGAGCATGAACCCAACGCAATAAAAGAAATCAAGAAGAGGAACTGAAATTTCAGGATGAAGAACAATGTATGGAAGACTTATGAATGAAAGATTGCAAGATCTAGAATCCAGAGGTATCTCTACATGGAGGGAGAAGACTATGATGATTTCTTTGTTCCAGTAAACCAAACATAACTCTACATGAGCCAAAGATATCGTCCGCAATATACATAGGTTGAAGTTTACATGTAGATCAACCTCAAAGGCTTTGAGGTATACTGTGAAGAGACTCTTGTATGCAGATGGTAGAAGGTTTTGTATGGATTCAAGCAAGTAGGTGCAGAGCCTCCAATGCACAAAAAAAATCATGGTGAAAACCTTCTATAACAAGAGATAATCAGATCTAATGGTTACTCATATCCTCAAGGGATGATGGATTTCTAATCCACGACAAACCCTCATGATGACAGAAGAATTACCACTTGGATATGTTACAAGTTTGACCTCACACGATGTGTTATGAAGCCTTCGTAAAACCAAAGGTTCCTAAAGAACTAAGCATTGAGACCAAGAATATGATTCTTCAGGTTGAAGTCCATAAAGGAGGAAGTGGTTCTCCAATACATCTTCATAGATGAGCAGATAAAGCAGATGAAAGATTTTGCACTCAAGCTGGAGCTCGTGGGAGACGGTGACTTCCTCATTGAAAAAGGGAAGAGATGACTCCAAATTTGGGAGGGAGCAATGATATATATATAATTGATTACATAAAAAAAAAAAAAAAATGGTCTAGGATGAGAAATTCCTTATAGTTCGAAAGTGGTTTGAGATTTCCACCTTTATTACGCATTTTCCATTTAAAATGGTTCAGATAGAACAAATAAGCTGAATGAAAATAGTTCGATGGATTGCTAATATACCATAGATAGCGATTATCATTGTGGTTAACATGAGAATGGTCTGTAATAACATCTCTTCTTTGCTGGTCATCCTCAAGAGTGGTCATGAAGACTAGTTCGGCCTACAAATAGTCATTCTTCAAGCTCACAATTGTGAGCATTTTGAAAATGGTTTGTTTTGGATGTTGGTCAGGACATTTATTTCCTTTGGAAATGGTTAGGAAAATCATTTATTTCATTTGAGGAGAATTGAATCGTTGTTCCTCTCAAGAACAAAGACCAAAATGTTACTGTACTTGTAGCTAGGTCAAAAGGTTAGAAGATAGAGACCACTGATGGTGTAATAAGAACCTACCCCACCCAATGTCACCAATGGTAAGGGAGGTTCTTTCTATTTAGGAGGTTAACTTAGGGGAGACATCCCCGGTAACCTAGAGTTTTGAAGAGGCTAAGATATAAAGGTAAAAGTAAAAATTCTCTCACAAGTCACCACCAAGAGCAGATAATTCAAGCAACAACCAATAATTATGTAGGCCCAAATGAGAACACCTCGCCTGCAATTAGGTGTTGTAAACATATATATATATATATATATATATATATATATATATATATATATATATATATATATATATATATATATATGTAAGCTATGATTCAATGGGTTAGTACTTCAATGACTATCCGACATCAATATAAGAAATTGCAACAATAAATGTTGATCAAGTCACTGTTTGTTAATATAGCAATGAAATAATGTTACTTCACCAATAAATATCAAGATGTTGTAGCAATCAATGTATTCAATCAACTCTCTATCCAAATGCTTAAAACAAAATCCACTTGCTTAATAAGAAAACTCGCTATGCTAAGATGGAATAACCAAGGATGAGGTCATCCCATAGGGTTAGTCTCTTGTTAAGGTTTCAATTTATAAGAGTTTGAAAGTTTGCCTGACCACCATCACTTCAACATTGGAGTTCGAGGTCAAGGCCTATGGCAAAACAGAGTCAAAAGGAGGACACAAAGGTTGAAGGAAAAAGAATAAGGACTAGAGGGAAGGGTTATGAAGTCCTGCAATAGCAGGGCTTCAGAAACAAAACCCTAGTGGAAAGAGGCTCACCCAATGTTGCTTGAGCAAGGCCTCGTACTTTCCCTCCCTTCCTTAGGTTTAACTTGGAAAAAGCTAGCATAAAGATAAATCAAGACAAGATAGTGTGGTGAGGGAGAGTGTTACTAAGGCAAGGCCCTGTATCACCAAAACCCTAGAAGCAGGAAGGCCCTAGGTATAGATGTCCAGGGCCCGGGACGTGTCTCCTCCTTCTTGACTTTTATAGGTACGGCTAACACAAGGGGAAGAAGAAATAAGAGTGTAGCTATGGCTCGGCTTTTTCTTCCTTCTTCAATGGCTGAGACTCTCTCTTTTAGGGGACATGAGACAATCACCTACTTGTGTGTTTGTCCCCATAGGGTTTTAAAATAAGCAAAGTTTATAATAAAATGCAAGAATATAAGACTACAACCATTCAATTAAGAAGTTTTGCAAAAAAAACACTTACATATCATGATGAAATAGCATTGAAAACCCTAGTTGCAAACTCCTTCAAGAGAAATGCCAAAATTCCAAGAAATGCCCTCCTTCAAATAAGTGCTAGCCAAGCCAAAGAGAAGAAATACCTGCTAGGGCTTAGTAAAATCAGATCTCACTAGGAGAGTGAGTGTTGTGTTAAGTCAAAATGAGGATAAAACTCCTCAATATATATCAGATCAATGACCTTTAATTAAATTTAGGGTCATAAAATTAGCCTACAAGGCTTTAAACCAAAATCATATTGTTTTTACATTAAAATGTCAAATTAAAACCCTAGTTGAGCTATAAAGAGATAAGAAGACCCTCTGAGGGAGGTGTTAGCCCCTTTTAGGGTATATGAGGCATCCATGAGCAAAATGTTAGCCCCCTTTTGGCTTCTCCAACATGCCACACGCACATCATGTCAAATCAGCCTCCCAAGACATACAATAGGTTGGATGATGTCATGGTAAGGATGGGATTCTTCATTCTCCAAGGCCAATGTTCAATCAAAAGGGTCATTCCTCCAGGGTTGGCCTCTCGCACAAAGTGCCTCCTCCTCAGGAACGCCCCTCTCCTGAAAAACCTCGGGTCAAACACCTGCCTTGTCTCGCCTCTCCTGACCGGGTCTCGAACTATCTATCAGCTCTTCATCCCCATGGAGGTTCCGGGAACTAATCATCTCCCCATGTGTACCGGGTCCAAATGGTAAAAATCTTCTTACTCCGCATGGTCCCGTGACATAAAACTACTCCATGGGCTCATTAGTCAGGGATCATAGAAATGTTAATCACATTTCATCATTAATACTATCAAACATATGAATAAAACCCTGATATATCATCCAAAAGCTCAAAACCCTACAAAACCTACAATACAAGTTTGAGAAAAAGGACAAGACACCTATTGGGCTAGTATCCATATGAAAGGAAAGTTTCAAGGGTTTTCATCCACGCCATGTAAATGAGGTGATGTGGCTATGGATGTCCGCATATATGGGTAGAGTGAGAGCCAGGGATGCATGATATTACATGTGGGTGCCTCGTGGTAGAAGGCGAAGCTAAAATCTGGCCATGGATGCAATTTTCCAGCCCTTCTTTGCTCATATTCTCATTATTTTATTTTCTTTATTCTTTTATTTTTATTCGTCTAAACTGTGAGACCGCTTTGCATGGTGACCGAAAGCACAGTGTTACCCACAAGTACTTTCACAGAGATGAGAAGGCTAGATCGATGAGAGACCCCTTCCTTTGGCCATGAAAACAAAGGTCACTTCCCTGGCATGGTAACCGTGACTAGATGGTGGAAATGTCATATTATTAGGTACCCATGAACCTAATAGGATGGCTCATGATGAGACCCCTATCCTCTTGGATAGGTCTCTATTTATTATTTTCCTGGTCCCTCTTGTTTCATCAGAGGCTTTTTATTTCCTTCTCGTGATCCCCGGCGAGGCATCTCAAGGTTTTATTTCTAGGCTTTTATCTTTACCAACTGCTTATCTGTGCCTATATCCCCTTCTTCCCATAAGATAAGGTGAAACTCTACAAACATGTCAAATCAATGCCTGACAAGGGGAATGGGATAAAATGAGTGGGAGATAAGTAAGAAAAGTGGTAGTATGATGGAGCGGACGATGGCTCTTCAGAAATCCCTCCGTATAAAAACCAAACCCATGGGTACAAGCCAGGGCACCCTGTCAATCTCCCAATCATGGTCAAGTGGGTTAATGTAAGATCCAAGAAATCATTAGAAATAAAAGGATCTCGTGATGCATATATCCAAAAGTTATAATGATCAAAGTGACACATACCATGTACACTGACCAATTACCTCCTCATGGAGAAAGAACCTTCTTCGATACAAGACCAAGCCTATGGTAATGGATGTTGTTAAGGCTCTACAAGATGAATTTGATGAAAGAAGAAAAGGGTGGACCCTCCAAGGCCATGCTAAAGTAAATCCTGCCCTCGGGTAATTCCATGTCTAGGACCTCAGGCCTCTTAAGATATATCCTAGTTATCCCTAGAAATCGGGGATAACATACATGGCTCCAACTCGGGACATGTGCTCACCAGAGTGCATGAGAACCTCAACATCTCCTCGCATAACCTACACAGACCTGCCCAACTCGATAGGGGCATCATCAACAAAAATGGGGCGATAATGCCACCCTAGAATATACGCATATATATATATATATAAATTGAAATAAAACAATCAATATGCAAATGTAAATCAAAATAACATGAAAGAAATGGTATAATACAAGCAACAGCTCTTAATAATCAGACTACCTATGACTCAAGTTGCCCCACCCCGTGGGTTTGAGGAGGTCACATGGCACTGGGTGTTTCTGGCCCCTCTAGTGTGATAGGGTTAAGAGCCATTAACCCACTTTCTTCCGACCTTAAAAGGGCCAAGCCAAAATGATTGTTTCCTTTGATATTAGTAGGATTCTCTTTATTGGCATCCCATATCCAAACCACGTCTCCCTCCTTGTACTCTCTCCTCACTGAAATTGGTCATCCTTGAACAACCCTCGTGTATTGTGTAGAGGGAGGTGGTGGGATTCGCTATAAATATTTCTTGCCGAAGCAAAGGATCTGCATGTAATCATCTTCCACCCATTTAGTATTTTGTAGTCTCATTCTAACCTTTGAACTCACCATCCAAGAGTTGTTGGTATTCCTCTTCTTGATCCATTTAATCTGATTAAATTTTTCCTCCTTTGCAAAAGGCGATTCGGAGAATATTTATGAGGAGTCCGCCCGTTTTTGTCACTGCTTTTCATATTTGATGGAACCACCGATTTTGCACATATGTTGTAGTTACGATACATTTTGGATAAGGACCACAGTGTTGGTTGTGGAGCCCTGGACATCTCTCCGATCTGGTGGTCTTTTACTTTATCCGTGTTTTTCTTATACCCTACGAAAGTATTTACACCGAGAAGTATGTACACTCTTCCACACGGAGTGCAGAGGGGTACCCTCTGGTGGGTCCTGGGGCTATCCCCGGCCAAGGTCTGGGGAAAGGGCCTGGGGCGAAGCCCCTCAAGGAAAAAATTGCCTTGTAAAATGTATATTGTAATTTCATTGTAAATCGATACCGTTCATTATAAGGTCACGAGATCTAACTAGAGATTATACAGTTTTTTCCCTAGAAGGCAACCCTTTATGAGGGAAATGTATTGGCGCTCTATGGTTGGATTGCCATGCAATATTGTATCTTCGAGAGGAGACTAAGAGAGAAAGAAGAAGAATTTACAACGGTTTTTATTGTAGGTTGTATCCCCTCATTTGCGTAATAAAGGAAGGACTCGGCAATTTCTTTGGTGGACGAACTCCACACTGGGTGAACCACATAAACTGCGGTCTCCCTTGTATTGTGTATCTTCTATGTTTTGTTTCCAGATTTGTTTTATTTTATTGCTCCCACAACCTGCTTTTTATGACCAATAGTTCCATCTTCAATGGTCCATCCGATCCTTTGAAAAAGATGTTTCCTTTGATAGTTGGTACCTTGATGACTTCTCTCTCAAAGGGATGGTTACAAAACACTTGGATAATTCCCTTCATAACACTTTTAGGTTAACCCTTTCAAAGACATTGATAGTTTAGAAATATTGCACCACTGTGTGGTTTTTGTTTGGTCAGTGGAGGTTGGTCCAACTTCTTTCTCTATACACCTGGAACTCTTGTTTCTTTAGCTTTTCCTTTGATTCCCGGTCTTGTTTATTACCGCCCATCTTTGATGACCGGTCACATTTCATGCATGCCTTGATGCCTTTCTCACAGATGTTTTATTTCCAGGCTTCTATGAAGTAGGGTTTATATTAATTATTTGTTGATGGCCACCATTACTATAAGTACACTCATGTTCAATGCTTCATTGCATTGAAAAACACCAAGGGTTTTCATCCACAATGATGGTGCTTTGAACTTCTATGTCTTTAAAAACATCTTCGCTCCACTCAACGAAATTACTTACACTCTGCATTGGATAGCTATCTTCATCTGAATCTTCAGAGATATTAGAGGCATCATTGGGATAATCACCCCAATGTGCATCTTCTTCTGTAAAGGGAAAAGTGGGGCCATCTTGACACAAGTATGATCCATTGATTTGTAATTACTAGGTCCAAGATCATCTATTAATTATAAAGAGGGCATTTTATCAACTTGCTCAAACTAACCAGATTGTAATAGTGTGGAAGTTCCTTCAAAAGAAGATAATTGGTTAGTTCTGGTTTTGCTTTGTCAAAAAATGAACGGTTTTGCGAATTCTTTTAACCCTTTGCGAGATACAGGACATACTAGTGTCCAAGTTGTTCGCTATGTACCCAAGGCTCTTCATACCTATTGGTTTCATTCATGTCTTGATTTTCCAACTTCTAAGGTTCAAGAAAACAAGGAATCTTCAAAGTTAGGTTTTTTATGAGTGGGCATGCCCAAATCCTCTCTCGAAGGTTCATGTTGTTCTGAGATGCTTATGACATTGTTGGATGCTCTGAGAAAGTTTTGTTCCATTCTAGTTCTTGGGGAGGTTTTACCCTCAAGAATATCTCTGGGAACTTGTCTAACTTTGTGATATCCTCTCACTAGACCTATGGGCTATTGCAATAGAGAGATTCTGATGGATGTAGGGGCCCTTTGAATTCAAGGTTATTCTCAATATGGAAAGAAAAATCTTGTGCTTATTCTAGAGTCAAGGGTGACCAATCCTTGAGAGTAAACTGCAAAACTACTTCCAACGAGTTCAAGTAGTGTTGGAGGACAACTTCTTATGAGAAACTAGTCTGACATCTCTTGAGGAGAAGGTTGAACCCATCACAAAACCCATGCCCTACAGAGGGTTTCGCAAATACTGTTGCATTGAGAGCAAGGAACCCACATGCTTTCTTTTCACTGAATTCAATTTTTCTTGAAGGCTTGTTCAATATATTTAGGGGTTTTGATGCTTGCTTTTAGGAGTTTGTTAATCCATCTTCTAGCACTTCCAGTGAGTGGGCCTGCTCACAAAGAGCCTTAAAATACATCGGGTGTTCTTGTCCGGATTGGTGAAACCGGAATGCATCACAGAAGTTGGTCCAATGAGAGTCACCATAGGATCCATCTTCCCTGAAAACCTGAGGTATCCAGGACTCAACCTCTTGGGTAGATCATGTAACCCCCTTTGCAAGCATAGGGTGTAATCTTAAAGGGCCAAAAGAGTTATTTATGATACCATTTGGGAGAAATTACAGTGGTGACAGGATTTGTAGAGGTCATAGTAGTAGATGAAAGCATATACTAACGCCCACAATGGGTCGCCATTAGCTATTTTAGGGTCACTGCATGATTTGCTTGGAATCATCAAAGAAAAGTGGAAAACACCTTAGTGGAGCGGGGTCAATACTGTGTGTTTAGAAGAAAGGCCTCGAGGCAAGGGTTTACCCAAAAAAGATTTTTCAAGTCTCAGGAGAATTGGACTCCTTGTTCCCAACAATCTGTGCCAAAATGTTATCTATTGTAGTTTGTATCTACAGGTCAAAAGGCTAGAAGATAGAGGCCAACTAGCGTAACAGGAACCTACACCACCCAACAATGTCACCATGATGGGGAGGCTCTTTCTATTTAGGAGGTTAGGCCCAGGGGAGAACGTCCCTCGGTAACCTGAGTTTTGAAGAGGCTAAGGTATAAAGCAAAAGTGAAAATTCCCTTCATAGGGTCAACACCAAGAGAAAAATAGTCTGGCTAAACAACCAACAATGAAGTGTAGGACCAAAGAAAAACACCTTCCTAGGAAAAATAAAACCAATATATATATGCAAGCTATGATTCAATGGGTTAGTACTTCAATAGACTATCCGATATCAATATAAGCAATTGCAACAATAAATGCTGACGGTTACCGTTTGTTATAATATAGCAATGAAATAATGTTACTTCACCCAATAAATATCAAGATGTTGTAGCAATCAATGTATCTAATCAATCCCTCATTCAATAAATGCCTAAAACACAATCCAATTGCTTAGTAAGAAAACTTGTTGTGTCAAGATGGAATAACCAAGGATGATGTCACTCTGGTTATAGTTATTAGGGTTTCACCCTATAAGAGTTTGAAAGTTTGTTTGACCACTATCACTTCAACGCTGGAGACCTAAAATCAGTGCCTAAGGGTAAATGAAGTCAAATTAAGGGAGGACACAAAGGTTGAAGGAAAAGGCTAAGGACTAGAGGGAAGGGTTAGTGAAGTGGTACAGAATGGTGGCCCTAAAAACCCTAGGGGAGAGAGTTTCACTCTGGTGTTGCTAAAGCAATGACTTATGCTCTTTCCTCCTTCCTTAGGTTTAAACTTGGCAAAAGGCTATATCATAAAAGATAAATCAAGACATGAGAGTGTGGTGAGAGGGAGAGATAAGCTGCTAAAGCAAGGCCTCTATCATCAAACCCTAGAAGCAGACAACCCTATGTGTAGATAACCTAGGCCCGGGATGTCTCCTCCTTCTTGAATTTTAGAGGTATGACTAGCACAAGGGGAAGAAGCAAGGTGTGTAGCAATGGCCAGGCTCTTCCTTCCTCCTTCAATGGATGAGAATTTCTCTTTAGGGGACATGAGACAATGAACGGCTCTAGGTTTCGCCCCCATAGGGTTTTGTAACCAAAGTTTATAATTTTAAATGAAAGAATATAAGACTTACAAACTATTCAATTAAGAAAGCCTTTAAAAACACTTACATATCAAGGATGGAAATAGCATTGCAAACCCTAGTTGTTGTAAACCTTCCTTCAAGAGTAATGCCAAAAATGCCAAGAAATCCCCTCCTTCAACAAGTGCACCTCACTCAAAGAGAAGAAAATACCCAAGTAGGGCGAAAATTTAAGACAAGAGTTATGTAATTCTCAAGTGATGAGTTATGTCAAAATGAGGATAAAACTCCCTGAGCATCGTAGACACGACCTTAAATTAAATTTAGGTCATAAAATTAGCCGACAAGGTTTTAAACCAAAAATCATATCATATTTACATTAAATGTCAGTAACAAATTAAACCCTAACTGGCGCTGTAATAAAGGAAAAATCCCTTTCAAGGGAGGCACTAGCCCTTTGGGAAACAGACATCCAGAGTAAAACGTTAGCTCCCCCTGTGGGCTCCAACATGCCACTGCTGCCTGGGCTCATTTCCAAGAATGACCATGAAGTTGGATGATGTCATGGTAAGGATGTATGCTCCAAACTCAAGGCCAACGCTCCACTGAAAAGGGTCAATCCAGGGCTCTGCCTCAAAGTGCCTCCTCAGAAACGGGCCCTCTTCTCTCCTGCAGCCTATTGCATCAATATCCGCCTCTACCCCTTTGATGAGGTCTCAACAACTATCTGATGGGATCTTCAGCCCTGATGTCCAACTAATCATCTCCCCATGTACCGGTCCAAATGGTACTCCGTCCGCCAAAGTATTCCTGTACATCGCATATGCCCTCCGCGGGCTCATTAGTCACAGTGATCATAGCAATGTGTTAACTACATTCATCATTAAGACAAACATATGCATAAAAAACCGATATATCATTCAATATCTCGACTCCTACAAAAACCTACACATGCGTTGAGAAAAGGACAAGACACCCTATTGGGAAAGTATCCGCAAGGAAAGGAAAGTTTCCAAGTGGTTTCATCCAAGCCATGCAAATGAGGTGATGTGGCTAAGGGATGTCCGACATACGGGTAGAGCGAGAGCCAAGGATGCATGATATTACCCGTGTTTTTGTAGCGTGAGTCGCATCCATGATGCAATTTTTTCCAAGCCCTTTCTTGCCTTTATTTTATTTTTCTTCTTTTCTTTTATTCAAGGTCTAACCGGGGACACTGCCTTGTCATGGTGACTGGAGCTAACAATGTTACCCACAATTAATTTCACAGAAATGAAAGGTTGCCTCATGATGAGACCACCTTCATGCAAACTAAAGGTTGTCACTTCCCCATGGTAACCAGATAATGGCAATGTCATACCGTTAGGTGACCTATTGAACCCAATAGGTCGGGCTCATGATGAGACCCCTCTATCCCTCTCTTGTCTAGGTCTTGTTTATTATTTTCAGGTCCCTCTTGCTTCTTGATGAGAATCCTTTTATTTATTTATCGTATCCCTCAAGCAGGCATATGGAGGTTTTATTTCTAGGATTTTATCTTTTACCAGCCTCTTTTACCCCCTAGGCCTTTAGCCTCTTATTCTCACAAGATAAGGTGCAACCTCACAAATAGATCAATCCAATGCTCGGACAAGGGAATGGGATAAATGAATGATAGATAATATGAAAGAGTGGTAGTATGATGCGAGCGGACAATGGCTCTTCGTAAATCCTCGCGGATAAACAAACTAAACTACAAGGCTGTAAACCAAAACCCATGGGTACAGGCTTGCTAGGACACCCTGTGAATCTCCCCAATCATGGTCAAGTGGGTTAATGTAAGATCCAAGCAATTGTCAGAGATAAAAGTAGTTAGATGCATATATCTAAAGGTTATAATGATCAAAAGTGACACATACCATGATACCTAGACCAATTACCTCATGGAGCAAGAGCCTTCTCTGATACAAGACCAAGCCAATGGTGATGGATGTTGCTGCTGCTGACAAGACAAATCTGATGAAAGAATAAAAGGATGGGCCCTCCAGGGCCATGCTTAGGTCAATCCTGCTCTCGATACTCCATGTCTAGGACCTGTGGGGCCTCGAGACATGATCTCCTAGTTATCCCTAGAAATCAGGGATAATAGTTCTGATTGCCTTGAAGACTATCAGTAGTGTTGGAAATGATTATCAACTAGATGGATGATCAATGGACAAAGATTTCCCAAAAAGAAAATGGTTCAGGACAATGATATTTCTCCTTAAAATGGTTTTCAAGGATTTGTTAACAACTTCGGCCCAACCATTATCCTGAGGATAGTAAGGAGTCGAATGCTCCTACCCGAAACACAATTTTAATGCTAATTCAGACATCATTTAGTTTTGTAAATGACTACCATGGTAAGTGACAATCTCTTGCAGAACCCTGAACCGAGATACAACTTGATTGAAAATGAAAAGTGTTGTGGTTTCCCCATCATTATGGAATGTAGGAATCACTTCTGCCCACTTTGTAAAGTATTCAACAGACACTATGATATATCAATGACCCCTAGACAAAACTGGGTGGCATGTCATGAAATATACACCCCACTTCATGAAGGGGCTAACAGTAATAATTGGAAACATTGGAGCAGGGTGTGTGCACATAATTTTAGTAAATATTTGACAGGGATGACACTTCTTGACTGCTTCGATGCAATATTTAAATATCATAGGCTAGAAACAACCAGGGCACAAAATATTCAGGGTCATTTCCAACCCTAATAAGTGACTACCACATGCTCCACTATGGAATTAATTCAAAACTAACTTCACTTCCTCATGAATTAGGCAACGATGGAAAATTGAGTCCACCCCTCATCAATACAAAGTTTCGATGATAATAAGGTAATTCTTAGCTAGGTGGTGGACCCGTCATCTCTCCTTTTGCGAGAAATGTGGAGGGAATTTTAGATTTTGGAGATATATTATGATATCCCCATACCAAGGATCAAAAAAAGAGATGAGGAATATATGCTCATCTGGAAATGAGTCAATAACTTCATTTTTCTCATTCTCCACTCAGAACTGTGAAATAATTTCAACAAAGGCTAATGACTTCTTGGACTTGGCAGAGGAAAAATCTAGATGGAATTCTTGAAGAACAACAATCCACTTTTTTTACTTCCCACCAATGATTCATCGAGTCAAAACACACTCATGAAAGGATTAACATTAGTGATGACAATCATCTTGCATAATATAATATAGTGTCGGAGACGCTGAACACCATGAAATGATGTTAAGGTTAGTTTATCGACATGAGAGTACTTTAGTTTAGGGCCTAACAAAGCATGACTCAAGTAATATATGACATGCCCATGGAGCTCATCATATTCCTGGACTAATACCATGCCAATCGAAGATTCGTCTGCTGTGAGATATAGCAAGAAATATCTATTATAATCTGGGGGGGTAATCAAGGGAGTGGAAACTAGAGACTTATTCGATGCATCAAAAGAATGTTGTGCTAACTCATCCCAGTGAAAAGGAACCCATTTCTTTAAAAGGCGCATAAAACCTTATGTGATATTAGCATAGTTTGGTACAAAACTTTGTAGAAAATTTGTCTTTCCCTATAAAATATAAATCTAACGTATTATGTGCGAGGGAGGCAAATGGGTTATTGCCTCAACCTTTAGAGGGTCAACCATGATCCCCTTAGTTGAAACGGTGAATCATAAGAGACTTCCTAATGTTACATGAAATATGCATTTATGTGGGTTCAAGCAAATTCAATGGTGGTGGCATCTTTCGAAGACAAGTAAAAGGTTTAAAAGATGTTGCGCCCTATTACGTGAATGGGTGGTGAGATCATCCAAATAATCCTCCATAATGTGCTTAATATTGTGAAAACTAAACACCATGGCCCATTGAAAAGTGGCTCCAGTGTTTTTAAGGCCAAAGGGCATCTTGTTATACACAAAGGTTCCCCATGAACAAATAAAATTCATCTTTTATCGGTCCTCGAGGTGAATTTGTATTTGGTTATAACTAGAAAAATCGTCCATAAAAGAGAAAACCTCACTTCCTGCACACCCATCAAGTATCTAGTCAATGAATGACATAGGGAAGTTTTCCTTAGGACAAGCTTTAATCAAATCACATAAATTAATGCATACATGAATCGTACCATGTTTCTTGTCGACCGGAATAGGGATAGACACCCATTTTGTCAAAGGTACTAGGTAGATAATGCAAGATTTGAGCAACTTCTCCGCCTCAACTTTGATTTATGCCAGTTTCCTTGGGTTAACCAGTTTCAACTTATTTCAAACAGGCTTGTTTTTTTCGTATGTTTGAATCTTCATGTTTGAAAATCCTAGGATCTATGCCATGAATTTCCTCGTACGACCAGGCGAAAACATCACAAAAATATTTGAAAAGAACCATATATTGACAAAATTCATATTGAGAACAATCTTCTCTGATCAAGACGTTTTCAACAACATCTAGGGTTCTATAAATGTTTATCAAGATGATTTTCAATACATTCTCCATATTCCCTTCAGCATAGACACCGTGCTTTTCTAAAGTGTTCATTGTCCAACTTTCATTTCTAGTCATGGCCAACTTAAATTATCCTCCTTCCACACCCCAATCATTATCATTCGGTTGTTCCATGATCTCTCTATCTGCCAATAATAAGTCATATCAATAGAGTGTAGACAAATGTGTTACTAAGAGAATTAAAATCAATGAAACCCGTAAGTAGCAATTTATTAAGAAAGTGTGACTTGGTGTTTCCCTTTTATCCATAAATTGCATGAAAGGATATTTGGTTCATCCCATTATCTAATGGTTTATGTCACCTTAGAGATATTGTTTCTCCTCGCTAAGGGAGAAGAGAGGTATCCATCCGATTTTATGGATATTCCCAAAGCATCATTTGAAAGGATGTCGAATACTTGGCCTAACCCTCTACCAGTAGATTGTCTGTAAGAATGGTATGATGCATTAG
>SNQJ01S0185038.1:0-18784 GCA_010110895.2 Picea sitchensis | reverse complement strand
TAAGAATAAAAATGTAAATCCCTGGATGACATACCTACATCGTTGGTATGAGATGTTTTCAAAATTGCTAAATTCGATTTCTGCAATTAAAATCTGCAATTTCGACGGATTTGCATTGAAAATGCTCATAAAGGGTGTTTTTTTTTATATTTTTCAAGGAAACCTAAGAACCTGGCATCCACGTCGGCCATTACCAAAACAATGGCTTATATTTTCGAATTAATGCCTTGTTCTAGACATGTTTTTCAATAGCGTGCTTCTTTGACAAAAGATTGGGATTGATCATATTTTTTTCAAACACGACAAAAATTTAAATTATGGTTGTCATTCATTGGCTTATACAAAAATATAAACATAAAAATGTAAATCTCTGGGATGACATACCTACATCATTGGTATGAGATGTTTTTGAAATTTCTAAATCCGATTTTTGCAATTAAAGTCTACAATTTCGACGGATTTGCATTGAAAATGCTCATAAAGGGTGTTTTTTTTTATATTTTTCAATGAAACCTAAGAACCTGGCATCCATGCCGACCATTACTAGAACAATGGATTATATTGTCGAATTAATGCCTTGTTTTGGATAGGTTTTGCAACAACATGTTACTTTGACAAAATATTGGGATTGATCATATTTTTTTCAAACATGGAAAAAAATTAAATTATTGTTGTCATTCATTGGTTTAGTAGTAAATGATTAGGCTCAGTCGCGCATAGATCCTCTTGGTTTCTATAATAGTTCATTCTCTACTAAACAGGGGCAACCACGTGAAGGTGGAAGCTCTATTTATGCCTCCCCCCCTCACATCACTCTTAATTTCCCCATACCTAATTTGAAATTATAAAGAACATGTAACATATACTCTATTATACAAAATAAAAACATATAAAGATCATATAAAATATATAAATGCATACCTCTTCTTTTCAACAATTAAATTCTATTCATATTCTTCTTCATCCAGCTCAACATCTGTATCAGGATATGGTTTAGAATCGATATTCGTGAAAGGCTCATTCATATCAACATCATGATCAACGTCACTTTCACTAATATAGTTATCGACATCGTCAATGAGATCGTCGTCTCCTACATTTGGATGATCAAATTCTTCAACTTTTTTGTCTGACACATCGACTATAGCCACCTACTCCTGATTTGCATAATCATGATCTTCTTCCTCATTATTATCTTCATCCTTGTCTACATGATTATACTTTACTGGTCTTCCCCTTGGATCATATCTAACAATGTATGACCAATCTGCTTTACCAGGTACCTCTGAGTAAAATACTTTCTCACATTGATTTGGAAGAGCATAAGGCTCCATACCCGATTCAAATGCCNTAAATTCTATTCATATTCTTCTTCATCCAGCTCAACATCTGTATCAGGATATGGTTTAGAATCGATATTCGTGAAAGGCTCATTCATATCAACATCATGATCAACGTCACTTTCACTAATATAGTTATCGACATCGTCAATGATATCGTCGTCTCCTACATTTGGATGATCAAATTCTTCAACTTTTTTGTCTGACACATCGACTATAGCCACCTACTCCTGATTTGCATAATCATGATCTTCTTCCTCATTATTATCTTCATCCTTGGCTACATGATTATACTTTACTGGTCTTCCCCTTGGATCATATCTAACAATGTATGACCAATCTGCTTTACCAGGTACCTCTGAGTAAAATACTTTCTCACATTGATTTGGAAGAGCATAAGGCTCCATACCCGATTCAAATGCCCTTGTATTAACCATGGTAAATCCACTATCATGCTCAATAACAGTTATTTCAGGATCATGTTCATGCATCTGTAGTCTGTACCATTTCACCTCAAACAAACTATTTTAAAGGAATTAAAATTGCACTTGATTATATCCTCCAAATTCCCATAGTACCTATCCTCAGTTTCTTCAAGATTTTTGTCACTTCTAGAGGAAATGTTGGTGCCCTTAAACACTGTAGCTATCCCATAATATGAGGTTTTCATCTTATCATCCAACATTTTGATACAAAATTTATGACCATTACACCACATAGCCTTGTGATAAACCTAAAAAGACATTTTCAATTAATAAACCTCATATAGGACTTAGTAACTATATATTTAAAAAATTAAACAAACCAAATACATTGAAAAATTGGGAAATAACTAGGAAAATGTGGGTAAACAATTTACTTTCCTATTTATCTTTTAAACCAAAGGCTAAATCAACTTCCCTAGTTGACGTAAGATCAAGAAATTTATCTCGATGACGATGCATTGTTTTAATCATCTTACTCACCCCTTCCCATGATAACCTACCGAAGTATTTTTCAGTATATTCTATCCAATGCTCCATCCAATCAAGGTTGTTTGAAATCTATAAATGTAAATCATCCCACTCTCGAGAACCTACATGACAAAATAACAATTTAATATCATTAATTAGCTATTGTTAATAAAGGAATAGTTTAATATAGTTCAATATGTAGGAATAAAAAATGTAAAAAATCAGTATGATAAAATAAAATTCGAAAAATAAATGTGTAATATATTAAATCTATGTCAACATCTAATAATTACCTTTCACAATCCTCATTTTACCTTTCCCCAATAGGATCTCCCCTTCAAATTTGTTGATGGAGTTGAGATGCCAAATGCGAGGCACATTCATATTTTCTGCTAATTTAGGTAGATATTGACTAATATACACCATGCATTGATATACCATATATCCCTTAACCATAGAACCCTAAGGATGTGCTCTTTGTCTAACAAAATCCTTCAATGACTTCAACTTACTCTCCACCATCCACATCGACCTTGTGTGTACTGGTCCACATAATTCAATCTCCTAAACTTGGTGTATGAGGTAGTGTTCCTGTGCATTGAAAAATGCTAGAGGTAGATATTATTGTATTGGACACATTAGTCACGGAATTTCTCTCTTACAATACCTTATATCTTCTTGATGGATTTCTTTTTATGAAAGCCACCTACAAATGTCGATGCAATAAAATAATATCAAGGCATGCATAATTTGCAGATAAAACATAATATGTCAATAAGTTCCGCTACAAATCACATAAGAAGTACATTTTCCTTATAAAACATTACTTACCTCATGTATTTGCCAAGTAGATAAATAATTTGTTTTATGTTGTTGTCAAAGTCGTCTGGGAGAGATAAAGGTAGAACATATTGTAACAAAAAACAAATAATTATTATTTGTTTCCAAAAAATGCCTGCCAATAAGTAAATATATTATAATCTAATAATTACCTTAATGAATGTATGTCAGTCATGTGTTTTAACCCCACCAAAATCACCTTTTTTCATTAATATATTTTGTATGTTCGACGAAAACCCCGTCAAAAACCTAATTTTTCGAATGACCTCTTTTACAATATTGCTTTGTTTCTCTGTCAAGAACCAAGGAAGACTAGTATTCTATTCATGACCATCACCATTAGAATTAATAATGACACTTTGCAATGTGTGATTAGCTTCCTGGATGTCACAAAAAATATTTCCAATTCTCTCTTTGTCAGTCCTTCCATCTAATATTCACCATAACAATTATGTTATGTTCTTCCTGATATGCATTGTATCAAACAGATGAACTATTTGTAGGTGCTCGTAGTATGGAAACCTACTGAATTGCATCGGGTAATGTTTCCAAAAATGCCCCCGCCCACTGCAATATATTATAATCCACAATTACCTTAATGAATGTGGCTGCACCATGTGTTTTAACCCCACCAAAATCACCTTTTCATTAATATATTTTGTATGTTCGAAGAAAACCCCCTGGCTAAAACCTAATTGAATGACCTCTTTTACAGTATTGCTTTGTTTCTCTGTCAAGAACCAAGGAAGACTAGTATTCTATTCAAGACCATCACCATTAGAATTAATAATGACACTTTGCAATGTGTGATTAGCTTCCCTGATGTCACAACAAATCTTTCCACTCCTCTTTTTCCCTCCTTCCATCTAATATTCACCCATATAACAATTATGTTATGTTCTTCCCGATATGCATTGTATCAAACAGATGAACTATATTTGTGCTCAGAGTATGGAAACCCACCTAATTGTGAATACTCCAAAATTTTCATTCCTTAGAAGCCCATTCGTCTTAACAACATCTTCACATGAAACATCAACAAATTGAAATTACCACTAATTAATCAAACAAAATGAAATTAACCAAAGATTTATTAATATAGTCATACATAAATAATTTGCATACCTTGACGATTTCTAATATATTCCAACTTCCATGGTGAGGTGTCATCTTCGTTTTTTTTCCATTCTCTCTTTACCATTGAATTTTCTTTGTTCCAGAAGTTCGATAACTATGGTTCTTAGCGTAGTGTCTCTATACTCATCAAACACTTCCTTTCCTAAACCTCGAACGATGATTTTATCCCTCGGGACGCCAAATTGGCATGGACATGCTAATTTACCCTTTTTTTAAAGACCTACAAGATATATGAATTAATGTAGCTAATTAGAGTTACAATTTAAAATAATGCATGATATTTTCAATAAATATATATATATTAAAGAAAGTAAAATATACCAAAATGTTAACCCTGGGAGTACCAAGGAATTGGTCCAAGGATAGTATTCCATGGAATTGAAATCGTTTTTTTTTTCTATTGGTCTAGAGATGTCATACATAGTGATTCGCTCCATAACTTCAACAACTCATAGATAAGAGGCTCAATATATGCATCCATATATTTAACTGCAATTCTACCTAATATTCAATATACCGCATGATAAATTATACTTATATAGATGTCATTATATATAAAAAGAAATAATTACCACAATGGCAAACAAAGAAATGAAATATTTTGTCATAATTTTAAAGCAAATAAAAGATAAATAAATTGACCAATCATTTCCAACATTGTGTTCTCTTTCTCGATCGACATCCAGGGAGGAAGGTTACTGTTTATAACAAAAGCAGGCCACACCGAGTATCGAGTACGTAAAATTAATCTCTCCAAATGGATTGACACCATCACCTACAAACAAAAGTATAACATTATGAGGTTCTTCTCTTTAAAAATTGCCACTTTTCTTCGATGTACTTCAATGCATAACCATTCACAGGTGTTCTAAGAACATTGTCTAGACTTTTTTCAGCCGAAATCCATAAACTATGGTATACTTTGGCACCTGAACAAACACTGAAAACGTGGAATTATCGAAATAAAATGAAGAACTCAGAGGCACCTTCTTTGACGCTTTTTTGGTTCGATATCTACTTATTTTAAATTGTAAGGATTTTATACAGGAGCATCACCAGCAAAGCAAGTGCAAAAGTGGAGGATAGCTGGATATGCACCAGCTCGCATTTTGAGGATGTTTTGAAATTGAAAGGATGAAGCATTAATGTAATATCTAGAAAATATTTTTATTTTTATTATAAAAAATTATTATTAAAGTGAAGATATTTTTATTAATTGAGTGATTAATGTAATAAAATGTAAAGTAAAGGCGTGCTTTAATTCGATTAGATAGATTGACTTGTAGGAGGGAAAACTCTAGAAAGCTCCCCTGCATGTATTGTATTGTATCATTGTTCTCATTATGTATGAGTAAGTAAGAGTAGAGAAAAGAGAGAGCAGAGGAAGAAATAGATTGATAAAATTTTTAAGGAGAAGCATTGCTATAGGACCCATGTACGGATGCACTTGGATTAATATAAGAAATATTTGATCCAACTTCATGGGGTTTTATGAATTATGTTTACATCTATTGAAAGGTATGTTTACAATTGATTTGGGTCTCCTCAAGTATGCATTTGTTTCAATGTTGTATGTGTATGAATTCTCCATGTGGAATGTATGAAGTTTGCAGAAGAGGGAGAGGCGATGAGTTTTAAATTGTTTCTCTTCTTGATAGTTCCTGCAAGGAGTGCAAGAAAGTCCACAAGGAGGCGCTTGACAAGTTTTGAGTTTTACCTCAGAAAGGCTCGGGAGAGATACCGTTGTTTTTCATGTTGCAAGTGCAAGTATAGAACAGAGCTGTGAAAGGTGTGCATAGGCAGGTTGAGTTCTTAGACTCTTCCAACCTAGTGAATGATCGGTTGAAGGATTTTTGTCGCAAGGAATGCACATAATTGGAGATCTCAGATAATTAGATATTATCTGAGAAGCTGCTAAGAATGGAGGCAATAATTACCTAGAATCCTTGAGTTTGTATTAAGAATTAATCTTATGAAGGATAGAGATTTCAAGAGTTTGAAGGGAAGACAAAGGTCGAAGTCATTTCATAGAAGGAAAGCTTAGAAGGAAGGGCACCAAGTCATTTGGAAAGATTTGTCAAAAGTCTAAACAGACAGTTGAAATTCTCAAAGGGAGAACTACCAATTCGGTGGATCGTTGGATCCAATGGATTAGTGGAGAAGTTAAGGATGAGTGTATTTCCTAACCCTTGGAAAGCTCAAGAGGAATAGCGTTGTCGCGCATATTTGGGATCACCGGGTTGACAGGGTTTTGAATTTCGACATTTCAGCTGGACCGGTGGAGAAAATCGTGACTTGGATATCTCAAGTTGAGAAATCCCGATACACAAAAATCTCGAAGGAACACTGCCGACGTCGAGGGTTTAGGGGACATCGATTTTGAGGGGAAGAAGTCAAGCAGGTTCGACTTCGGAGATGGTAGAAGAGTCATGATCATGAACTCCCCAATGAAGTCATGAAATCCTGACGCATTTGGAGGTGGACCCCAAGACTTGACTGAGGTCATATGGTTGAAGCATAAGAGGATCTAAAGACCCGGTATGCCATTTTAGGGTTTTGAGGATCGAAGGAGTCAAAGGGACTCACAATATGAATTAAGTAGGTTGCAAACCCAAAACACCCTTTGGGTGAGGGTTGTGTTACATCGTGGGTGGTCACGCAAGTGAAGGTTCATGCTTGCTCCAGGTTTTGCACATGTAAATTTTAAGAAGGACCCGTATAATGTGTTTGATATTCCAGCTGGGAATCAAGGAGTGATTTTGGCTCAGGGGATAGGAATATCCAAAGACCGAGGTCGCGTAACCCGCTGAGTTAGGGGTGTTGTATTAGGTGGTATTATAGCTTATAATCATTGTTTTATATAAGAAAGAGAAGACATATGAAAGTTGTGATTTAAATTCTGCATGGAATGGATTTAAACAATGCCACCAAGAAGACGCCAAGAAATAATTTTACCCGATCCAACCGTGGAAAGGGAAATGAGATAACTTCGTGTTCGATTCGATGCCATGGAGAAATCACATAGATGAATAGCTGATACTGGAGATATCTGAGCCTAAAGAGAAAATGAAGCTAGAGCTAAAGAAGAAGTTGCAGTCGAAGATGCTGCAGGGGAACGCCTATTGAAATTTACATAAAGAATAGTTTAGTAAAATGGCATCTCGACAAAGGAAGGTACTAGACGCTGAGGAGCTACCTTCAGATTGGCTTAGAGAGCTATGGATAAATACTTCACTCATGAGTATATCGAAGAAGATAAGAAAGCAAAACATGTTGTCACTAGAATGAAAAGTCATGCAACACTAAGGAAGAACTCCGCAGGATGAAAGGTTGCAAAGAAAACAACTAATCAAAAGCTGATATATGATGGTTGCAAAGATGAAATCCAAGTTTATACCTAGATATTACCAAATTAATATGTTTCTCAAGAATTTAATTTGAGACAGAAAAGGATGACAATGAAGGAATACAATGAAGAATTATACATACTCCAACATCGGCAATTTGTCATGAGTGATGTTGAGAAGGTCGCTAGATACATGAATATCTTGAGATATGAAATTCAATATGAGATGAGCATGGTGACAATCATGAATGTGGAATATGCTTATGTTCAGCATTAAAATTGGCCCGAAAGCAAGGTCAAAGGAGTAGAGGTAGAAGTTAGATTAGAGGCAAATAAATTTCCTAGGACAAAGTACATAATCCCAAGGATGAAGAAAACAAACCTCATAACCACCGAGAAAGTGGAGGAAGCTCACAAGGAGGACATGATATCGAGGAAACACTTTTCCCTAGACAGCTAGAGGAAGAGGCAGAGATGGTGAAGTAAATTGTTTTGTCTATGGAAAGATAGGACACAAGTCTCTTTATTGTCCCTGATAGAAAAAGAGATGGAGGAGGTGAAGCTCACATTTCGTGGTTTAAAAAGGAGAAATGTTGGAGTGTAAGATGTAGAAGGTAGAAGATTCCACGATGAGGAAAATTCCCTCTAAAGCCGTGAGAAGGAGAATCAAATTCAAAGGAACAGCTTGTTCATAACTTCTATTGCAAGACCTAAGGCGATAAGGTACATGCAAGGTAATTGTGGACAAGAAGCACAGATAATCCAATATCCATAATGTTGGATTATTTAGAGGGGGTGAATCAATAATAGTGTGTAGTCATGTCCTTTCTTTAAATAATCCAAGTGTTATATCAATGTATAATTATTATCCAATAATGAGAAATAAGAAACAAACAATCACACATACACAGTATACTAATGTTTTATGTGGAAACCCAAATCAAGAAGGGAAGTTCCAAATGTAATGCTTTATCTTATATGTCTTGAAGAATTACATTCATTGAAGCACCATCTTTAACCTTTGTTGTCCAGCTACAAATGAAAAGAGGCTCCAACCCCCCTAGTTTCTCGGGCTAAAACCCGAGAGAAGCTCCTTCCAGTCCCTCACTGCTACAACCGTAAGGAAGATACAACCCCTAGTTCGCCTACAACCGTATATGGCTACAAACTAATTTTGTCCTTGCCTCCGGCCTCAACCACCAAGTAGAAGTAGAAACGATGGAACCATCACACACTATCACTGAGATATACCCATGTAAACCTGTACCAATAAAAAATAACCATGCATCAACCATGCATCAACCTCAATTAACCCTGTGAATCAACTTCATTCATAAACAAGTGCATCAACCATGCACCAACATGCACCAAACAATTTGTAATCGACCCGTACTATACACAAAAGTGCAACCAATCATGTTCTGCATGTACCAATCATGTCAACTACTCATCAACTATGACTATCAATATAAAATTAAAATCATCAACTATACACTTCATGTATGTGTTAACTCATCAATTACTTGTCTCATCCATCTACCCAACTTGTACCTCACAACCAAAATCCCTCATCAATTCCATCATCCAAATATGATTTCATAACTCTTTAATAGACCTCAAAGGCTTATATGATCTTCATACCAGAAACCCTTCCTCTTTAACTTTTAAACAACAAGAGAGAGATCAGCATTTCATCAAACTTTTTTTTAGTCTCGCATGACTAGTTTTGATTAGTCAACAACCTTAACTTGAAATAATCATAACTTTAATGTGAATAAAGATCTAAACTGATATACAATGTTATCTGGTGTGTTTTATGCAATTACTCCATGTGTCGCTACTTGGAACCTCTTTGAAAAGTAGTTATAGCAAAAATGGCATACACCTTACCACCGGCTTATTCTAGAGAGGACCTTTGTATAGCGTGCCCCACATGGAATATTTGTTGAATCAATATGAAACTGTTAAAAAAAATACAACGGAATTTAATCTAAATCCAACACATTTGGTCTTACCTGTTGGATCAATTATGAAGAAGTTATGACATTTTTACCCTCAAACACCGCTTTTTGACCAATTTCAAGACTAGCCACAAACCCTATTTTCCATGGAGTAACTCCACAAATACAATGAACCACAAGATGAAATTTCACCAAATACTTAGATATGTTTCAATGGAATAGAAATTTCAAATTCTGAATCACATTCTATAAAAAACGCTATTGCTAAAATGGTGAGATGACCTCAGAAATAACATACCTTAGGGAAAGCATCATCAAAAGAATTTAACCTTCCTGCATTCCACCTCTTCTTCACTTTCCTCATAAATTGGCTTAGATATCCTTTGTTTACCTCAAACACCTATAGTTATTCAATGTGCTCAATTAGGTGTTAATAAGAGTCTCTTCTAGTCTTATTTATACTTTCCAAGCAGCTTCCTTAAAAACATCTCTAGGTCACTTTGTCCACTTTCCTTATTTTAGTTAACCCACTTCTAATTTCTCCTCGTTAAATTTATTATTTAAATAATTTATTTTGTATGCACTTTGAATTATATTAAAATCATCAATTCAATTTTATTATTTACCTCTAAAATCTCTTTAAACCACTTTGACTACTTTGACCTTTAAGCGCTCTAGATGACATAAGAGGGTCCTCCAACTTCGTGAAGTCAATAACTCTCAACCGAGGATTTATGTGATGTTCCATATATCACCGTAAATGGAATGACATGCAACACCATCCATATATAGAATAGTATTAATTCAAAATATATCAAAAAACTCATACCATTATGCATCAAACAAACTAATATTCATTACCCAAACTTCTGGGTTCTCCAACCTCGCATGGCCATAACTCTCAAACCGTTGGGAGTTGTGTGATGTTCCACATCCCACCGTAAATGGAATGAAAAGCACTATACATATAGGATAGTTTCACCGAAAAATTCATTGACCTTCATCCGCATCCAAAAATAATCATGGGTGTTCTAACCATACTTCTAGGATAAACTCAACCCATAAAGCCTTCCGTGAGGGATTTCACCATAAGGGATCTCACTTTGGAGTTCATCCATTTCTACTTAGTATTAGCCATGACAAGACAATAGTCAGAGTCATATTTAGGGATCAAACAATCTTGGGTCCATTACCCAACCTCGTGCTGGGTTTCTTCAATGGTTGACATCAATGGAAACCAACCTTAATCAACAACAATATCCCCCTTGCATTGATGACAACACTGATGTAATACTTAAATCATATCACTCATGCCCCCTCGAACCATGCCTCTATCCCTCTACATATGATAAATATTCTCCTCGAACAATGCCTCTGCCCTCGATAAATCTCCCCCTTTGTCATCAATGACAAAGGCATATTTCCATCCAGGTTTCTTCCTCGAACTGCTTCTTTATGTTTTCCTCGCAGGCTGCTATAAGACATATAATATAATCATTCAAAAGTACCCGGCCTTTAGAGTATAAATAACCAAGATTTCCTCGCTAAGATAATCAAAGGCTTCCCATGGAAGTGGTTTTGTAACATGGCCTCCACTTGTTCTTTGTTAATATACTCAACTTTGATGTTCTTATGAAACCCATTCCCATAAAAGTGATACTTGATTGGAATGTTCTTTGTCTCGGAGTGCATCAATAATCGGACTTTTGAGACAATGATGGTGCTTGTATTATCAAAATAGATTGGAATGGGCTCACTATACTCAACTTGTATATCCTCTGTCAGCCGAGTTTGTTTCATCCAAAGAACCCTGTACAACATGATGCCACCGAAATGTACCCCCAATTAGTTACATATAAGGATACTAATGATTGTTTCTTTCTTAGCCATGATAATTAAAACTCACCCAAGTATATAATTCTTGTTCCACTAGTGCTTCTTCGGCCATCAATACAACCCCATTTTGCATTTGTGTAGGCAATAAGTGATAGATCCTTTCCTTTGGATACCTATAATTCAAACTCTTTGTTCCTTTGAGATATTTGAAAATCCTTTTTACTACTAAAACATGTTATTCCTTTTCAGCTATACTAAATCGTGCTACCCGTCTAACCTGCTTTGTATTACACTGGTCCGGATGCTGGCCACATAGTAGTATACCAATCATTGACTTGTATTTCCTCCTGACCAGACTTCTAATCATCATCATCTTTCTCAACTTGCAACTAGTTTGTATGGGGAGTGATAACTCCGTTTTCAATCTTCCATACCGAACCTTTTAGCATTTCTTTTGATGTAACTTGGTTTTGAGGTTAAAAATTCCTTTGGTTGCTTCATGCATTTGAATCTCTGTGAAAGAAGGATATTTCCAAGTAACCCACATTTCAAATTCATCACTACCAATTTGCAACTCTATGTATTTTAACCTATCATCATCACTACCAAAAATAATAATATCATCAACACATAAACTTCAATTAATAAAATATTACCCTTGACTTACCTTGATGTATAAATTGTTGTCTCCATTTTCTAAACTCCTACTTCACCGTAGATACTTCCTATTGTTAAGCCCCACATTGGCTCATTACTATTCTAATTGGGGCATATTAGATTAGTGTAATATGTCGGGTTTTAGGGCCATTTATTGTGATTTAGATTAGTAATGCTATTTTATTTTACACGGCTTTAGGCCATTAAAACCTAGTCTCCTCATATATACCAAGGAGACATTTTCATTTTGAATCATCTTGTACCCTTGAACATTTAAAGGAGGTTGCCCCCCAAGAGGTATTTATTATATGATATTCCCTTTTCACATACATTTTTCTGAGGTTTTTCTATATTGATGTTTGGTTCTTAACATATGGTTTTGAGCTCAAGGTCTTGGGGGTTTCGCTTACCATCCTCAGACACCGTGGCATTTTACTGCACCTGTTTCTAAAACGCTTCTAAGGAACTAATTTGGAGGGTATTTAGAGGGATGGATCAAGGTACCGCTAGTTCAAAATTTATTACAAGATAGGGCTCGAATCATCCAAATGAGTCTCTTTCTTTTCAACATTTTCGCTATAAAAATTAACGTGCTTCGCACTGAACTCCTGGGGCCATTTACAGAAATTATTTTCATCTATGGTGTAAATTTCAGCTTCTTGGTCTTCTTTAAATTTGTAGATACACCTTGTGTAAGATAGGGTATCCGACTAGTCCCATTGGTTTTGGGTCGCAGAAGGTGTTCCAGTAGCACAAGAATAACTTCTCATTGAGTATCCTAAATTGAGTGGGACCTGGTTGTACTTGGATCGTGAAAGTCTGTAGTAATTTTGGGTAATGAGTTTCAGAATTTGATATCACTCATTAAAGGGCACACCATACAAGTGAGATCTCCTGAAAGGCCAAAAATCAGCAAGTTGTGGAGAAGCTATCGTGAATTCCACTTGGTACATCCACTTTTGATCAGACCGTGGAATTTGGTGAAGACATATCAGAGAAATACATAAGATAAAAGTTTCATACCCGTATAGTCCAAAAATTGGGAGATACAACAAGAATAAATATTGTTCTAGCATAACCACCCAAAATCAAGGTTCAAAAGTGATACTTGGCCAACATTCCACCCAAAAGGGAACTTACATTAATTCAAATAAGCATCCAAAATCCTACTTTGACCTTCTTGATGAAGGTGAAGAAATGCGAGGGACATAAATGAACTATTAGTTAAGATGGATTCCATGAATCCAAGTTGGATACTAAGATGCATTCAATGGAAGCTGTTGATTCAATGAAGCTAAGTTGATGGATTCAATGGAAGTTAAGTTACTAAGATGGATTCAATGGAAAGATAAGTTGATACTAGCATGGATCTAACGGAAGCCAAGATCATGGAAGTAATGAAAAATTTCAGAACAGAGAAGACACCCAAAAGTGAATTTCATGGGATGAATTTTCATCCCATGAAATTCATGATGAGGGACACAAGGAAGGTGAATCAAGAATGGAGAAACCCAACTTTGTCTTGGACCAACCATCGCTCCTAAGATTGATATGAGGGAAGTTTGATGGCAAGGACCCAATCACATGGATACCTTCAGATGGAGCAATTCTTTGATCTCCATAATGTGCCACATACACAAAAGGTATGAATTGCTTTATATTTAGAACCTAATCAATTTGTTTGGTATTGATGGCTTTGTTCCTACAAGTAGAAATCACCATCACTTGGACAATTTTTCACAAAAGAAATGATAGCACACCATGAGGATACAAGGAGCAATACCTCTTTAGCTAAATTGATAAATCTCAAGCAAAAGGGTTCACATCAATCACACATTGAGAGCTTCAAAGATTGAATATAAAGGTAACCGGAGCATTCAGATGAGCACTTGATTGATTTGGTCTATAGGAACTTTAGCGACAACATTCAACATGAGGGTTCGCCTTTAAACCAAAATCATTGGAGAATGCATCAAGGTGGCAAGAAATGTTGAAGGTAAAATATGAATATGGCTACTAGAAGGACCTATCCTAACATCTATAGAGAGAACACTACTCCTTCTCCTAAAACACATCAACCTACAAGGTTGACACCTCAACAATTGGGAGGAAAGAAAAGAAAAAGCTTTATGCTTTAATTGTGATGCTAGTACAGGAAGTGGGCTATGTGGTGAGAAGAAATTATTTGTACATAGATTGTGAAGAGGAAGAAGAACAAGACCAAGAACCATCCCTACCTGCCCACCGAATTATCACTCCTCAAACCCCCAAGATCTAAGGATACATCAAAGAAAAGGTAATAGTCCCACTGATTCGGCAGCATCTATACAATTTCGTTCACTATAGATTAGCCAAAGATCCCAATTGCTTCGTATATCCACAAAGTTTCAAGTAATGGTTGCGTGATGGAGGAACCATCAATTGCTCGAAAACGGAAATAAGATCAATCTTACTATGGGAATATGTAATGAATAGTCCAATGATTTCTATACCCATGGGTGGTGTAGTGATGCTGTACTAGGAATCCAAATGGTTACAATCATTAGGAACAATGGCTTTAATTTTCAAGAACTTTCAAGGAAATTTTCATTGAAGGAAAAGAAATTGAGTTGAGAGGTATCACTGTGGAAGTCTCTAAGGTGATAAAGCCTGAACGGCATGACACAAAATTATTACAGCGGGGCATCATACATTATTGCAAAATAGTTCAATTAGATGTTCAAAACATCTGCTTCAACTATCTCTCAAGATATCCAAAGGATCATTGATAAGCATCCAGCATTTGAAGATATTCCCAAAGGTCTCCCACCAACTCTCAAATCAAGGCGATCATGAAATTGTCTTTTCCAATGATCATCGGTGCATTTTCCAATGATTTCGGTTGAATCATCATCAAGGAGACTAATCCATCTCTTCCTTTCATAATAACAAACTTCTGCCCCTATCACCCGCCATGTGTTTTGAACATCCACCGCCAACATACCAAATCCATGTTTCTTTTCTCTTAATCGCTAGAGAAATCATGCATTCTCTGCTAATATATAACGGGAATTTTGCTTTCTTTATCTGCAGGTTGTTTTCTCTCTAGGTTCTTATCTATGACCGTTGTTATTCTATTGAGGTTCTTTAGGAAGTTGGACCGCCATTCGCAATATTTACACGGTCCAAAATTGTTACATTTGTAACATTCCACTTCAAATTTCAAAGATTCAAACACAACTTCTTCTATATGTTTCACTAGGTCTTCTTGATTAACCTTTTTGTGTATGACTCTCAAAGTTTTATTGTTCCTTTGTTAGCCCTACGCTTCACATCTTTATGTCCAAAATTATTACATGCATAACATAAACCAACAAATATATTTTGATAATTTGGGAGTTGAAGATCTTCCCCGAAGGGAGGCTCTATGAATCCTTCCTTTCTTCTTGTGGTATATCTCAGCCCTGCTTTTTATTCCTCAAATTCAAATCTCTTGGTGGAGGAGTTCCATGTAATCTCTCCTCAGACATATATTCCTATCCCTTTGATTGTTTCTGCATAAATTTTTGATATGTTTCTTGTTCTCGTTGTTTGGATCTTGATCCCTTTTTCATCTGATTGTATCCAAGTCCTGACTTTGTCAAGATGAGATTTTTGATTCCTGGAGAATGTCATCCAAAACCTTTTGAGCTATTCTCTCCATTTTTCTTTTTGAATATCCTTTCTTAATATGTACACCGGCTTCCAAGTTTCCAAATGATCATGTCCCTTTTGTTCTAGATTTTCTTTGAGTGCTTCATCAATTATTTTATCTTCTTCTATTTGAACCTCTAATTTTGTGATCATTTGTTCTAGTTCTCTAGGCATCCTTTTCTCTTGTCTAGTTCTACTAGTTTCTTTATTTTTTTCTCTTAAGGGATAACTTCTATGGTAAAGTACATCAATTCTTCTCATAGTCAACTTCTACTTCTTCATTTTCTTCTTTGAATTATTCATATTCTTCTTTAGAGTCTTTTTCGTAGTCTTTTACCGCCATGAATAGAACTCTTCTTCCCATCTCACTGTCATCGACTTCATCTTCATTTGATGAAGAGATGTCTTTTGGCATAATATTTCTTGAAAACTTTCTTTTTGTAGTTCTTTTTTCCTGATATGTTTGCTCTCGAGTGTAACCTTCATCATTTATATTTTCTTATGAGGACATAAGTTATCAAAATGACCAATACCATCACAATTAAAACAAATTAAAGGAAGCTTACCTCTATATTCACACGCCGGTTCCCCTTGTTTAGTATTTTGACGAGGTTGGCCACTTCTTTATCATCTCTCCGGACGCCACCACCGGGACAAGCTATATACCTTCCTTTTCTTTTGTTTTGATCTTTGGATGCTTTGAAGGTTGCTACTTTTACATCTAGATTTTCTTGTTTATTTCTCATCTCATATGCCGTGGAAGATTCCATGCATTTTGTCCATTCTTATTGAGTTTAGACCTGATATTTCTTCTAGTGTTGATATCTTAGGTTAAATGGTCATAGGAAGAGATATTAGTACCTTTAAACAATTACGTATCTTCATTTCATCCCAATCCTATGATTGCATTCATTGTTTCATCGACTCAGAAGAAGTGTCGCACATTCTCTCATCTTCCCTTCATTTTTAGTTGTTTGAAATGACCTCTATGTTTGAATTTTGTTGCTTTGACTTTGTATCTCCTTCATAAATATTTGAAGCTTTGTCCCAAATCTCTTTAGAGGATTTACAATGTGAAACTTTTGGTGAATATCGGGGATCACTTAGACCATTCAAAGTGCATTTTTCTTTGGAATTATTCTCACCAAGTTTCATTGTTTGTCATTTGTTGTAAACCCTGAAAGTTATGTATCCATCTACAATTGATTGCCAAACTTGAAATCTCTATGTCTCAGAGTATATATGTTTCATCCTTATGCTCCAAAATCATACTTCTAACCATCAAACTGGTATTCCATTTTTATACAAGTTGGTATTCTCCATGATCTACCTTCTGGTTAAACCGGGATTTCTAAAGGAACCTGCTCTGGATACCAATTGTTGGATTACCAGAGGGGGGGTGAATCTAATAGCTGTAATTATAACTCTTTTCTTTAAATAATCTAGGGTTTTATAACAATGAATTATTATCCCACAATGAGCAATAAGAAATGAACAATCACACACATATATAGTGTACACCAGTTTTACATGGAAACCCAAATCGAGAAACCATAGAATTATTTTCTATATGTCTTGAAGAATTACATTCATTGGAAGCACCAACTTCCTTTGTTTCCAGTCCCAGAATCGGAAGGAGGCCTAACTCCCTAGTTTCTGCTGCTAAACCCGAGGGAAGCTCCAACTCCCCCAATTATATGGCTACAACTGAAGGAGGCTACTGACCCTCACACAGGTTTTGGATACAACTAGAAGGGCTACAACCACCTGTCCTTGCCTTTTCCAACTGCCCTGAAGTATAAGCAGAATGATGAAACCACTGCCACACTATCGGGCCGTGAGATATACCACTATAAACTTGTGTTAAATCCTAACCATGCATCAACCATGCATCAACTCAGACTCAACCCTAATCACAACCTATACCATAAAAAGTACTCCAACCATTGTTACACATTATTTTGTCACTCTGGTGATGTCTCTACGTTGATGTCATTCAGTGTCTCTACAAAGACTTTTTGGTTTGAGAAAGTGACTACCTGCTTTCCTTAAAAAGCATATTTTAAGATGAGTTTCATGTGCTTCCATGTTAGGTAGGTGTGAAAATCCTTCATTCTCAGAGGAAACCCACACTTAGGGTGTGACTTGTTCAATCAGCTTCTATAGGTAGGTAGGGTGCGAACCTATTTCAAAGCTTGGAAAAGAGAAGAGGGTACAAAGGTTCTAGAAGGGAACTTTCTGTGTCGGGAATCTTCTAGAAAATGAGTTGGCATTCGCATGGTTGGCATCCTATTTAATTCTCAGATTTTGTGGGATCATCCTCATCCATTTAACCATCTCTCCTTCTTCTATATATTGAAAGGTTTCTCATTGAAAAGGTTAAGCAAGATTGAATGAAGAATTGGTGAAAGAATTGCGTGAAGAACTCTACTTGGATAGAATCTTGAAGACTCTATTTGGTCTATCAAGTTGTATTGGATCTTCTTCATGCAAATGTAGAGCAAGTGCGTGTGTTGGAACCAAGGGTCATTGAAAGGAATCTTGTGACATCAAGGCGATATGGTTGTATCTTCTACTTTCATTTAATAGAATACATCTCCATGTTCCTTTCCCATAAATCACTCTTATTTCATTGTATAACTCCTTGATCATATGCATAGGTTGACATTGAATATACTTTTCCACATTCACTTTGGTTGGTTTGTGTTGTCTTGGACCTGATTTCACAAGAGTATCGGAGCGAAGCAAGGACAACAGAGACCTAAGGAAGCGATATAAAGGTATGCCACTCATTCCTTATGGGTAGTAGATTCAATGACTACAAATTAGAGAAAGATTCGTGTCCTATCCTGTTTTGGTCTAGATCTAGGTGGGTCTAGGGATATCTGTTAGTGTCCGCACCTACCGATTTATCCAGTAACAAAATTGGCAACTCCACTGGGGATACAACCCATTTTGGTGTTTTTTTTCTTGGCCATTTTCTCTTGACCTACACTTTTTCATTCTCGATCAATCTCTGAGTCTTGAGGAGATCTTTACAAA
>SNQJ01S0185037.1:8639-27398 GCA_010110895.2 Picea sitchensis | reverse complement strand
ACTTCATTCTTCCACCAATAAGTCTCCTTTCGAGACTTGTTTTGGTTATTTACCTCCTTCGCAGTTTGATATTGTTTATAGACAACAAAAGGAATAAGAAGGACTACAAGGAGAAGAATATAAGGCAAGCACAATCGTGGATAAGATCAGGTATATACATATAAGGGTTCAGAAGAAACTCAAGAAGATTCAGTATTTGTACAAAGTTAGGCATGATCAACAAAGGAAGGATCGTGAATTTTGTGTTGGAGATAAGGTGTGGCTCTATCTCTGTATGGAACGACTGCAAGGAGAATCAAAGAAGCTGAAGCCCCTTAGATATGGACCATTTGAGATCATTGAATAAGTGAATGAGAACGCCTTCAAGCCAAAACTTCCACCTTATATGCAGATCATCTGAATGGTGAACATGGAATATTTGAAGTTGTTCGAATCCTCCATGCTAGATGAGGAGGAATAACATCTTGTTTTTCCTACTGTTTAATACCTTGCACCTCATGTACTTGAGGAGTTGAAGGAAGACATAGTTTTGCAATAAACGTAATGGACAACTGGCAGAGGACAACAAGAAATGTGGTAGATTGGTCTCAAAGGACAAACTGCAAGGAAAGCAAAGTGGTATGAGAGGTACTTGATTACAAGCAAGTTACCTCATCTATCCTTGGAATCTTTTAGGGACCAAAATCCTCCCAATGGGGAGGTGTGATCTAAATCAGATATCAAAAGAACAATTGGTTATCAACACGGGATCTAATATGATCAACATAGATAAATTTTAAGGTAATGGACAAAGAAAGAGATCATTTTGTTGACATAAAGGGCCACATGTCATCATGATTGATTTCCATTTTTGTATGTAATGGATGTAAAGTCCTGAAACATATTGTTGTATGTAAAGGAGTAATGAGACTTTCAAGAGACCTTTCAATGTGGGAGAAAATATGAACAAACAAATAAAAGAAGGAGAAATGAACTGGAGAGAATTTGAAGCGTTGGAGACACTTGACCTTCTAGCTATTCTCCCGGTCGAATCGGTCTTCTATAATATGTTTCCCCACAATGAGAAAAGGGTTCTTTGGTTGTGAATTATGTAAGGAGGATACCCATATGTCATTAAGGAGCATACAGATGAACCAACGAGCATGTAACTTTCCCATTGTTGAATAATAAAGAGCTTGGTTGAAGCTAAAAGAATGTTTGTTTTCCCATTTGGGTTTCTAAGGCAAATTATGAGTTTTGTGTGTGCTGTCATGTTTGAATTCTATTGTCTATGGGTGCAATTGTTTGTATTGTAATTTAATGAATTTAATGGAGTGTATTGTGATTTAATGGTTGCTTGCATACAATTTAGCAAAGAGAGATCTGTGTCAGTTATGGTTTGAGCTCGCCTTAGATGAATATAGTTCTCATGGGTCAGTAAACCATACTAACAACTATTTTACCATACCCATACATTGATTCAAAAGTTAGAAATCTATGACCCTCCTTCCTAATTCGTTTATATTTACTTGGGTGTTTCTAATTTCATTTTAAGAGTCATTGGGAACATTCTCTATTTTTCTTGGGAGTTTTACTTTTTCCACAAGTCATATATAGACCATACTTTTTCATATGGTGTTTATAGAACATTTGATAGTTTTCCTAGACATTTTTCTCTATTCTTGAACATCAAACTTGAGTCTTGGATGTCTTTCACTTGCTGTGGGATATAAAAAAATTCCTCAACATTTTTATTGATTGTGGGATACCAAAATCTCCCCTCGAACATTTTATAATTATCGTGGAGTATCAAATTTTCCCTTGGAAGTGTTAATTTTTGTTGAAGAGTAAATTCTCCCTCTAGATAATTGTTTTGACTTCTTGGTCGACTTGTTCCACTAGGTTATTTTTCCCTGCTATTTTTGGTCATTTTTCTCATCTATATTTAGCCGACACCGATGTCTAGTTGAATAGATTTACTCTCCTTTTGACTAGGGTGTTCATTGGGTCAATTCATCTCCCTTGGTCAACCAAACAGTGGTTGAATTAACTTGCTGTCAATTTTTTATTCAATTGCTTGAACCGACTTCCAGGTGGTCAACTGGCCTTTCACTCACTTGAACCAACTAGTAGAGAATCCTACCGATCTCTCATTGCTCAACAAGACTTGTGGGTGGTTGAACGGATTGTTATTGGACTAAATTGACTGATTGGTTTAGTGTGTGGAGTTTTTGTTAGCTGGTGAGAGCCGAGGTTATTTTTCTTATTGAAGTGGTGTTCCATGTTGGTGAGCCGGATAGGATATGATCCTTTTGTTTATAGATCAATTCACTTTACTGCCATTTTTAGGTTTCCCTTGGTAACAGATCACATACTCTATTATGCCATGCATGTACCTAAACACTCTCTTGATAACAGTACATTTCTCTTTCCATGGTGTCGACATGTACCTGCTCAATAATCAAACTAACAACAACATTGGCATAGGGAACATGTGCCATGTCCTATATTTCTTCTTGTGTCTTTGGACATTGTTTAGTAGTTAGTTTTACCTCTGCAGTAATAGGTACCTTGTCCAGTTTACATTCCTGCATGTTGAAACATTTTAAGACAATTTAAACGTACTTCCTCTGATTTAACCAAAGTTTTCTAAATTTATAATCTCTCTTAATATCCATTCCCAAAATGAAGTTAGCAGCATCGAGATACTTCATGTTGAACCTACAATATATATGCATCTTTTTCTCCTTTATTACATTCATGTTGTTTCCAACCAATAACATGTCATCAACATACAATGCTACATAGATGAAACAACTACTTTCTTTCTTGGAATACACATAGTGATCATCCTTGCTTCTCACAGATCCAAAACTGAGGATGTATGTGTAGAACCTTTGGTACCAAATCCGTGGGGATTGCTTTATAACATAAAGAGATCTCTTCAGCTTTCACACTAGAACTTTCTTTCCCTTTACTGCAAATCCTTCTGGTTGTTTCATGCAGATTTCTTCTTCTAGGTCCACATGTAGGAACATTTTATTCACATCCATTTGCTCTATCTCAAGATCAAATTATGCAACCATAGACATCGCTACTCTAATGGAAATCAATTTTGTAACAATAGAGAAAATCTCACTGAAGTTGACTCCCTTGACTTAGGAATACCCTTTTGCTACTAGTTGAGCTTTGTATTTATCAACTTGAATTGTCGTTTTCAACATCTTCTTGAACACCCACTTGATACCGATGGGTTTCCTTCCATTAGGTAGCTCGACCAAATCCCATGTCTCATTCTTATGCGAAGATTACATTTCATCAACCATGTCCTCCTTCTAGAGTCTACCATTTGTTGATTTGACTTCCTTCCTGACTGATCTAGGCTCATCATCAGTGGCATATAACACAAGTGTAGAATGGAAATCAAGTGGGATATACCTTTCAGCTTGTTTTCTTACTCGTCTAAACCTCCTTGCAACTAGAGTATGTAGTTCCACCTCTTCATTTGATTATGTCGACTCGTCTTAATCATGTTCCTCATTCCTTAGTTCAGACACTAGTTTCTCTGGTTCTTTATCCCTTTAAGCCTATTCAATCCTAGAAGTACCTCTGACTTCCCTGGAGATCACATCTCAACTATAAATTGTTTTCCTCATCACTGGATCCGACAACTTACATCCTTTCATTCCATCCTTGTAACCGATAAAAATGCACTTGACTACCTTATTTTCCATATTGTTCCTCTTTTCCTTGGGAACATGTGCAAATGAATCACAACCAAATACTATGATATGTGAGAGAGAAGGTTTCTTACCAAACCATAACTCATGTGGAGTCGATTCGACTAGCATTGATGAAAGAGATCTATTTACCATATAATAGGTAGTGTAGAATACCTCTACCCATAATTCTTGTGCTATCCCAATACCATTGAGCATGCTCCTTAACTTTTCCATCAACATCATGTTCATTCTTTCAGCAACTCCATTCTGGTGAGGGGTGTAAGGAGTCTTATTTTGGCATGCTATGACACATTCTTACTGAACTGCTCAAACTCCTTAGCACAAAATTCACCTCCATTGTCAGTTCTCAGCACCTTGATCCTCTTATCTATCTGGTTTTCCACATGAGATTTAAACTCTTTGAATTGATCGAAAACCTATGATTTCTTCTCAAGAAATAAAACCACGTCTTATTAGAGAAATAATTTATGAAGGAGACATAATACAAAGATCCTCCTAGTGATGGGACTAATATAGTCCCAAACACATCACTATGTATTAATTTTAGAATCCCTTTTTCCCTTGTAGCTACATATGGAAATATCATATGATTATGTTTTCCATAGATGAAATGTTCATGGAAATCAAATTCCAAAGAAAAATTAAGGAAACCATTGACCATACCTTTGATGTGCATAGATCGAAGTCCCTTTTCCCCAATATGTCCCATCCTATGGTTCCATAACATGGTCTGGTCAACTAGACGAGGAACAGTCGAGTCAGTCATAGTTAAGTTGACCTCAAGAACAACAATATTGTTACATCTAGTCAAGTCGACATTCCCCAACAACTTGTATAGGGTTCCAATCCAAACTCCTCTCATCAATACCATCGCTCCCCTAGCCATTTTGTATGAATCCATCTCAAATATAGTGTGCACACTTGCATCACTCATTGTGCTAATAGATATGATATTTATTCCCAAACTTGGAATATGTATCACTCCTAGAAGGGTTATACTCCTCTCATCCTTTAGTCTTAGTCAGATTCTACCTCGTTCAACAATATTGGTTGTCGAATCGTCTCCCAAGAATACATCTTCTCCTTTATATTTTCATATTCAAAAAAAAAATCCCGGTGAGCTGTCATATAACAAGATGAGCCTAATTTGATCAACCAAACATCATGATATGATTGTGTATTTTTCGACGCCAAGTACACATCTCCACCTTTGATTGAAGAAGTCTTTCTCTCAATCAACTGTTTCTCATCGGTTCCTTGACTATTCTCAATCACTTTCGACTTGCAGTCCCTTTTGTAATTCCCAGCTTTACTTCACTTCCAACATCTTATCATCGAATGAACTAGGGATTTAGATATTCCCCTTGACTTAGGATTTCTACTGGAGCATTTACCTTTTCCTTTGTTGACTAGTTGACCTTTCACCACCAAGGAATCCTTGGTCAATCCTTCCATGTTCTTTTGCCTCATTTCCTATGAAAGCAAAGATGAAACCACATATTCAAGCATTAATCTGATTGAATTACTTGCAATAGCCACGACTGGACTATCCCATGAATCTGAAAAAGAACACAATAGGATGATACATTTCTCCTCTTCGGTTGTTTTAATATCCATAAACAATAACTAACTTATCACAGTACTGAATGCATTCTTCTGCTCTATTATCGAGCTACCATCACTCATTCTCAGAAGATACATATTCTTTTGAGGAAACAACTTGCTTACCAGAGATTTCAATCGATACAATTTCCCCAACTTATCCCATAGTTTCTTTGTAGTGTCTTCACCTAATACATTCAACAATACCAAAACTGCAAGCCAAGGTCATATCATACTCCTCACCTTCCTGTCAAGTTTATCCCAATCTTCCTTTGACATGCCCATTGAAATTATTCCAAGATCCATAATGAGTTATTTATATACAAGGAGATATTCTATTTTAAGCTTCCACAACTCAAAATTCTAGCCATTAAACTTTTTCAATCTCAATCCTAGAATTTCTTGCCAATATTTCAAGAAAAAAGCATGGCCTTACAACTACTACTGGATCTAGGTTTAGAATAGTTCCAAGAACGAGTCGAACCCTTAGTGACAAAGGCGTTCCTCTGAAGCTAATATATACTCTTATTCATATCTTCTCAACCTTGCTCTGATACCAAATGTAGAGAAACTAAACCAACCAAGAGGAGAGAATATAACATTAAACAGAAAGTAAAACAATGGTAATTGCACACAGTACACAGAGATTTACCCTGGAAACCCTTAACCAAGAAAAACAACAATTCTTGAGCATCTCCCACTCCTTTATGGTCTTATTCATTCACAAAGTACAGAGTTACATGATTAACCTGAGTCCACACCTAAGACACAATTCATCATCCTACTCCCTTGCTTTAACACAAGAACAACTCTACAACCATTTGGCTTGCATCTTCAATACCATCACAGACTCACGAATCTCTCTACCAAGGCACAAGATACAATACTCGTGTTTAGGCAAGGAATGGTTATATCCTCATTAAATCATTATCAAATCTCACTAGGATATATGAGATAGGCGGGATTATCACTTTGGGCTTATAGCATATCCAAAAATATCAATCATCCCTCAAGAAATAATTTATTGGGTCTGATGCTATTATGAAATCTGTGTGCTTTGTTGTAAAAAGAATAGAAAAATAGAAAAATTTCTTGTAAATAAGGTTTATAACAGTTGAATAAATAAACACAAGATAAAATACATCTGAAAATTCAGTAGACGACAAGTCTCAAATTGAGAAGAAATCATAAAATGATTTTATTGATATATTTTCTATGTTACAACCAAGTTTATTTTTACAAACCCCTACAAGGGTTTGGACCAAAATTGGACTTAGAAGTCTAAGATGTAATTTTAAATCATACATAGACAATTGGAGACTCAAAAAGACTAAGACTGAAAATAAACTAGATCAATCCAAGCTACAAGCGCATCATAATATTGATTTTGAAAAATAACATCAATCAACACTGAAACTGAATTCAAAACTTCTAATTAAAGCTAAACAGATTATCATGGTGAATGAATTGCCTTTGGAGCATGTCAAAATTCCATGCTTCCCAATCCTTTATTTTTCCACCTTTAGAGTAATTGTGCTATGAAAAAACTCATAAATGAATGAATGAATAAGTATTCTCACTTGAGGCAAGAGAAAACCTTATCAGAAATATCTCTCTCTATTTTTTGATGTCCTATTTGTCCTTTATGAAGTTAAATAATTTTATTTAAGATAGGACAATTTTATTTAGGATAAGGGTAAATAATAAATAATAATTAATAGGTGGGGCCCCTATATTTCTCTATTTATTTTATTTTCAACATTCCCTTGTTTCTCCACATTTTACTCATATATCATGCACATATCAACATCAGAATAAATATAAAAAACAATCAATGTAATCATGTCACATCATAAAAAACACTTGTATCTCCCAAAACATCATAAAGGCATGATATAAAAGTTTTTCAAAAAACAATAGCATATATGTTGTCCCAAAAATATGTCTCGAATGTCAAAGTGGAAGAGTTATCACACCATAAAATAAAATAAAAAATAATATTTTTTGTTTGAAGTAGACTCCCTTTGTCTACTTCCTTTTGAGAGTGTTTCCCTGTGCTTAAGTAAATCTGCATCAGTATATTTATTTTCCTTAACTTTTGACATCTCATGGTGCATGTCATCAAATGTTATTTTCCTTATATTATCTTCAAACTTGGTAGGGAGAGTCTTGACAATGTAGGAGGAGGTCTCAAATGAATCAGAGCTAACAGAAATGGCAGACCACTTTCCTTTATCTGGTTATGGTTCAAAGGCTAATGCTTTATAATTTTTAGGAATTTGAAAAAATGTGCATGAGAAGTTGCAAAAGAAAGAGGTTGTATAGGCTATAAAGCGAGAGGATATGGAAATGACATATTGGGCTAGGAGGATTAGTAGGTAAATTTTCCCATCCATCATTGGCTAGTGGCAGATGGTGTGGCTCAAGAAATTCATATATGCTTAGGTGTGGTTGCAGAGGAGGAATAATAGGTGCCTAAGGTGGTTAGAAAGAAGCGTGGACAGTGAGGTTCAAATAGCTGGTTTGAACCAACAGATTGAATTCCTCCAAATTGGAATCAAAATAGATGGAGAACCTCATTCTTTTTTTTTTGCCTCTTTTCCCAAATGCATTACGAATACTACCTATGTTTCCTTTGTTACCCCTGTGACAAGAACGATTACTTCCACAACTGAAGAAACTCATCTATATTGAATCAATGACACAATTAGTAGCAGGGTGGCCAGCAAGGTTCAAATAGCCGGTTTGAACCATCTGATTGAATTCCTCCGAATTGACATCAAAATGGATGGAGAACCTCATTATTTGTTTATTCCTCTCTACCCAAATGCATTAGGAATTCTACCTCTATTTCCTCTATTACCGATGTTATTAGAATGATTGTTTCCATGACTAAAGAAACTCATCTGTATTACATCAATGGCCCAATTTGTGTGTTTGTGTGTGTGTGCAAGTTATGATATGTTAATCATCAAATACTATTTTTTCTTTCAAAATAATTTAACATGGATCAGGACACACTAAGAAATCAAGCATGCCAAGGGAATATGAAAGGGAATAAGGAAAACATGGAAGAGTATTATAAGTTTCCCTTTCTCTTCTTGTTGTTCTATCATTCCAACTGTACATTCTTTACCAAATTCCTCAATATAATTAGTCACAATCTCTTTGAACATGGGCAATGAATGGGATGAAATTATAAATTATAAAGGAGTAATGAAAAGGGATTTGTAACTTATGAAAAATGTTATATATGTCAAGAATGCATGATAATATACATGTTCGCAATCCACTTCAATCAACTCTATTCATAACTTGTATCCTCTTCATTTGAATAAGGTTCATATCAACATACTTTATAAACCATTTTTCATCATTCAAATCTTCYTGGACATTTCATTTATCCATACAATATCTACAAACAATTCTCTAAAAATAGTAAGTTGCTCATACATCATCCTGCTAATTATAACAATGTCATGTAAGACTATTTTTTTTACAAGTGCTCTTAAAAAGTTTATTATAATCAATTATATCAACAGGGGGAGTTATTTCATGATTGTTTTAATGAAAATTGTTTTGGGATAATCAAGAATAACTTCTAAAAAGTGGTATAAGATGAGGGGAAAATGCCTCGTTTACATAAAAGACAAATAAACTTTAAATATATATATCAAACCTTCAATCCTTTTTTTCCATATATACATTGCATTTTATCCCATAGTTTGAACATTTACTATCAAATCAATAGGTATAACCAATATTTTTTAATGCACACTCAATTATCAAAGCTTTAATATTATTCTGGGTTCATTGTAAAATATGAACTAAAATAGTCAAGACCAGAGCATGAAAGAAGTAAGTGAGTTTTCTCAAGATAAATCTTACTTTTAGGTCATGTCAGTTATTCCAGCTAGGATTTCAAAGAGATGTCATGGCTAACAAAGGCACACATGGCTTACAACAATTCACTCAAAAGTGGCCATATCATTTATTTCAAATTAAACATGACAGGCATAAACATAGACAAGGTTCGAAACCATATAACCAAGCAACCAAATAAAGTAACACTCTTTTAAGAACAAAGTTTATCAATGAAGATTTGAACCCGATTCTCATACTTATTGACTATAATCATTGCTTTCTTTTGTAAGTAATGAGAGAACAAACAATTCATATAAACTCTTGAATTCAATCCAAACAATTACCATTTTAATATTACCATGAGTTCAAACCATATAACCAAACAATAATATAGTATTCTCCAACGCAAATTTGAATTTGAAACCCCATCTTGGAAACCACAAAACCATTTCTTGGTTGCGAAACAATATGAGAAGGAGCAACTCTTGTAGACTCTTAAACTTAATCCAAAATCAATGGTCATGACTTTGAAACTGGTCTTAGTTTCAGTGAGAAATAAGAGGTGACACGTAACAATTCTAGTTGAGTAGGCAAGGAAAGAGAAAACAATGATATCCATGATATGTATATAGGTTCGAAACCCAAAGTAACCAAGGTCAATCCAAAACATTTGTTGGTCACAAACTAAAACAAGCAACTTGTACATCAATCTAATACCCAATCCAAAATCCATTAAGGTCGTTGGTTCAAAACCCAGATCTGACTCAACAAAGACAAAACATTTTAATGTTGGTTACAACTGTAAACTTATCCATTCAAGAATAGACCACAACTATGTGTATATTTATACACATATAAAACTTCGAACCTAGAACTCAAACAACGCAAGACGTTCATCCAATATGAACAATGAGGCTCGAAACTATGTTTTTCTCAGTAAAATGAAGGATTTTTTAAGGCTGGTAAGTCAAACAGTAAGAAATATATTACAAGAACTTGAACCTAGGTCGCAATTCACATTTATATCAAATGGGTATAGTTCCAACAGCCATAACTGATAAATTTTCAACGGAATGGAAAGTAAAGTAATGCATGGAGAGAGGAAAAAAATTGGTACAAATTATTTCATTTTATTTTAAACAGAAACCCTTGAACAATTATTCCATTAAGAGGGAAAAACAGGGAGAGAGAGAGAGATAAACACACTCAAAACCATTCAAGAACTAGATATGTTACTAAATTATTGCTTCATAAAATGCATGCATACGATGCTCAATAAACCGACGAATACATACCTAGGATTGTTTCATTTTTATACCAAGGTTGGGCCATAAATGATTGCTACAACTTCCAGGAGAAGGTTTTTTAGGTTATCTCGAGCTCTTCTGTATTTACAGTCCTGATAGAACAAGAATGACCCAAAATCAAGGAAAATGAAGTGGTAAATCGCAAGGGTATAAGATTAATTTCTCACATACTTGTGAATTGAATGCATGGCCAGCCCATCACATTGGCCTCCAAACCCTAACTCATATGTGCATGCCACTTCAACATCTCAAACTATTCACATGAGATTTTAATGAATACACTTTATATCTCATGCCACATAATCCAATCATAGGGTTGATACCATATTCCATGTCAAATCGTAATCATGTGCATAAACACCTTTTAACCATTTTCATCAACCTTGTCACTCCACTATAATAACTAATAAATTCGGCACATATACTCAAGAGAATAGGGTAAGGCATATTTTGATTCCACATTCAATCATATGCAATATGTGCTATATATTTTATGCTATGCAAAAAACCCAAGTTTTATACCAATGTGTCACCTTGTATATCAAACCAAAGTTTCAAACATTTTTCCCATAGGTTTAATACTTATAACATTTAAACATAACCTTTTTTCATCGACATTTAGCAACACAAAACCAATGTGAGTTTGTAAAGTGAATCCATTCACGTGATATAACCATTTATTCATACTTATGAATTTATAACAAGATTTTTGCATAAGTATGAAAAGTGTCATATGTATATGGCTTAACACACCATGTTTTGCCCCTCATACCTTGTCTTTTTCATGTATATCAAACTTATATAGGTAATATAAACTGTAAAGTTTATATGTCTTGAATTCATGAGTACTGAAAAATGATTCTAACTTATTTTGTGCATGTAACCATAGGAATAGGGAAACACATTTTGCAAGTGCCATGTCACAAAAGGCTGAAGAATGAAGAGAATAAATTATCACTTTCATGCACTGAACTAAAGTGAAACAACCCATATCATCATCTAATCATGCCAAGAATCACACACACCATAACTTTTGAAGCTTCATTGTAATACCACTGATATGAAAATATGTAAGTGTGTTGAGGAAGATGCTTGAAAATAGTCATTTATGTGTTTTCTTCTAGGGGACCCATAGGTTTTTAATAATAGGTGATGAGATTTTGATTCAACAACTCTCTCTAAACCAAGAGTTTACAAGAACTTAACCTTATATATTAATACACAACTCCATATTTATAGGCATCTACAACATGTAAAACCCTAATTCATGGCACCCAAAATGATTACAGATCCATGAATATGATTGGTTGTGATCCCATGAAACGTGGGATTCTGTTAAAAGTTTCAACCACCAGTCGAACACTAGTCGGCTACAAACCAATCAACTACTAGTTGGATACCAATTGACCATCCAGTCGATCTCCAGTTGGTTAACCTTTCTACTTCTAGTCGTATACCAGTAGACTTATCTAGTTGACCTCCAATCGACATGTATTGTCGACCATATACTTGACTTAACCATCTAGTTGATTCATTCCCCAGTCGATTAGACCAATTTTCCACTGCAAATAATATAACACCCCAACAATATCTAGTCATCTAGCAAAACATGGATACTACAAAATCACATGACCAAGTGCAATGTTATCTCTCTATGATAAAAACAAGTATACCAAGAAAAACACCATCAAGGAACCTAACACATCATCCATGTCAACGACAATCCAAGGAACCGAGTGAAGACCAACAAACCCTATTCCATCGAAAGCTCCATCAACTGGTAGAATGTGTCTTTGTGATGAAAATCACAAGGGTAGTGAAAATTTCACTATTGTAGGCCTCATGCAAAATGAAAAATAACAATTAGCTCCAACTCAAGGACATGTGATCTTATTGGGAGTGCATGAGTACTTAATAATATTGGAATGTACCTACTATGAATGACCACCTAAATCAATAAAAACATGTGGCGAGATGGATCCATATCAACATCCCTAAACACCACATCACAAGTCTATATAGTCCATACATCAAATATAACTCAAAATTGGCTTTACAAAATAAGGAATAAGCCAACAATGCCAAATGAAAACATAAAATAAAATCTAGTGCTCACATGTTGAGCTTATTCATGCTACTCTAATTCTCAAGGGAACTTGTTCTTTCTCCTACCCTACTCTAACATGGGACAATGAGCATGCTAGGTGAAAACATAAATCCAATGCAACCATCTTAGCATATAATCAATGTCATGACCTCTTCCCTTGTGTTTGGTGACCAACCAAAACAAGGATACATCAAATGTGAAATACATACATGATGGAATCTATATGGGATGATGGCTGGAATAAAACATGAAAACGTGAACATCATCAAACTCATTCCAAGAATGGAATGCACCACTACAATCCTCCTCTATCCAAGCTTGGATGGAGCTCTTATAATTATCATTTCTCCAACAAAACTCACAAGATGATCCCATATCATTCCTTGCAACATCATCATCACCTCCCTTAAGAAACAAAGGCTTAAGGGGATATACAAAATCACTCAAAATGTCATATCTACCCTCCAAGTAAGATGTGTATGATATGCAAAAGAAAATTTATAAAAATAAATTAGGCCCACATCTATGGCTTGAAATCCTCCTTTTGATGGTTGGGATGTTTTGCAAGACAACTCATCATGAAAGGTTTGCTATCCCATACAATATTTTATATCAAAAATACCATTTTCAGTTGCAAGTCCATGCAAAAGAGAAGAACATCAAGAAACAGGTGGTTCAAATTTTTTGCAATCAAAACCTTGTTGTACCATACAATTTCCAGCCCCCAAAATGCATTTTCCAATCGTGAAATCACGCAAGATTTCACCAATATATAAGGAAGAAGACATATAGAAAATTTCTACATTTTTAGTATCAAAAATATGTTCCTTATGCCGAGGAAAATCATCATTAGAAATCATGTGACATGGCTAAAAATATTGCAACAAATCCACCCTATGAGTGAGAGTCCATGGCTGAAATAAATCTGCACAAATATCTTCACAAGGCTGCAAATATCTGCATCATAAATAGGGGTACATGGCTGGAAAATATTATGCAAATTTTCTGAATTTGCTTCCTTTATATTAGTCTATCCATAGACCTAAGAATCTATAATTTCTTCCATAGACACATCACTATATGCATCATAAATAGGATATCCATATTGATTCCAATAATCACCACTCCTATCATGAGAAAAAACCTGAAAGATAATGTCTATAACTTCATGCCCTATATCATAACAAGAAAGATCATCAAATTCAAAAATTTAAGAAGGTGTCAATTTTACCAAACCCTAAAATTCATGAGGAGGAGAGATGGATGCATGTGTGCTCTCACCATCAAAGTCCTCTTCATGCTTTTCAATGGGAACATAAGGTGCTTATTCATGTACTTGAGGATTTTCTTCTTCAATTCTTTCTTCTTGTGCTTTGTCTTTAATGGAGATAGGAGAAGAGTCTTTATCAATGTATTCCTTAAGTGAAAGTGAAACAAGATCTTCAATGGATTCATCATATTCTTCAATAGGAGAATGAAGTGTTTCTTAAGGAATCTCTTCAACGATGCTTTATGTTGATGATTACAGCTTCGTGAGACATCCTCCAGGACACAGACTGAGTGATTCAGCTTGTGAGAGAGCCCATGAGTTGGGTGTGCCCATGAGATGGGTGTGTCATTCCTCTCTGAGACTGAGATGGAATTTTGTGTGCCCATGTATGGGGTGAGGATTCCCATGATATGGGTGTATTGATGTGTGTGCCCCTGTGTGGGCTGAGAATTCCCATGAGATGGGTGTGTCGATGTGTGTGCCCATGTGTGGGTGAGCATTCCCATGAGATGGTTGTGTCATTTGATATGAAATGATGTGTACCCCTGTGAGGGGTGAAGGTGCCCATGTGATGGGTGTATTGTTCTCCTCTATGTAGAGAGTTGAGACAATGTGGTACTCCAGATGATTCTCCTATGAGACTCAGTGAGATAGAGATATGTTGAGTAGGACATCCCTGTGGCTGAGCATAGGTGGACGTGCCCCTAGTGGTTGAGCACTAGTGGGTGTGTGAGATATCTTGCTATATTTTCTAAGAGTAATATTTACTTGTAACCCTAATTGTGATGTAAAGGGTACAGGTTAGTCCCACCATAAAGTGAAAGATAATTATTGTAAAAGATAATTTATATTGTAATTATTAATTATATTATGAGTTATCAAGGTTGGCCATGTTGTGCCAATAGACACCACTTTTTATGTGTCCAGTATAGTATAAATAAAGGTGATTTCCCCATTGAGGAAACACAACACACATGTGATTTTGGAAATTTCAGCAAGTACATATTCTAGGGTTGAAGTGTGCACCTCTCTTGGGTGCTAGCTTCTTAGTTTTTTAGAGCACCCTTTTGTGTCTTAGGTCTATGGTGTGGGAGGTCTTTCTCTTGAGAATATAACAAAGGATTGTTGGGTTTTATTCCTTTGTTGAGAAGGGTTTCCCAAGATATTTCTTGTGTTCTTGTGCATGGTATTTCTTCTTATGATCTTGGTTATTACAACAATTGTCAATGGTGTAGCTACATTTGTTTATGGTTCAAGTAAATGATAAAATTGAAATAAACTTCATGCTTGAGCCTAGCATAGTGAAAATTCAACATGGTATCAGAGCCTAGGTCTTGAGGAACCCATTGCACAAGCTTCAAGCAAGCCATCCTCTCACTTCTGTAGAACCGTATGGCCCTCCTAGGGTTTCCGTAAAATCTGTACGACCCTCTCTTCTTGGGTGTTTCGGCACCTTAAACTTGGACGTTGGGGATAAAAATTATATAGGAGTGTACGAAATCCTTCAACGCACCTCCAAAAAGCTTCAGATTGCACTTCCGAGCATTTTGGAATTTTGTCCCTAGGGTTTCACAATTTTTTGTAGAAAATTCAGATCTAGGGTTTTTGCAGCTCATTGAAGGAGACTTTTAGCTCACCAGTGTTCTTCTGACTTTCAAGGATTATTGTTGGCAGTCATAATCTCAACAAAACCTAAGTTTTCTAGCCTAGCCTAGATGTTAGGTTTTCTAGCCCAATTGGAAAGGGCTTGTGAAGAATATGAAAATATGATGAACAGAACCTTGGTGGAAGATAAGCTTGATGGATCAAGCAAATTCAGTTCCTAGAAGTCAAGACTTCAAGTCACCTTTGAAGAGGAAAACTTATTGTGGGTGATACAAAAAAAAGGGTTTACCAGAGACAACTATTGATGAAGAGAAGGAATAAAGGAAGGAAGATGACGTCAAGGCAAGGAAGATAATCATCTACTCAATATATTACATTGAAGGGTCAACTTCAAAATATCAAGATGACAAAAGGTGACATCGTTGCTATCTTCTTCATGAACATGTGAGAGATTAGAGATTAGTTAGGTTCCAAATGGAGAAATCATATCAGCACTCTCTGGTATGCATGTGTATATATTATTTGTGTCAATGTCAAGAGGGTACTTGCAGGAGGAAGGAACCTTTTCTGCAATCATGGATCCATAGGGATCTCAGTGCATTTAGAGGAACAACGCACTGGAAGTGAAGATTCCAATTTTGATTGTTTTAATTATCATGCCTCTAACCTACATTTCTAAGTTTTCTACATTTCAAGTAGGTGTTGTAGCTGTGACAACAATCCTTAAATTGTTTTGATTCTAGAGATGTACTCATTATTCTCCTCTAGGAGATATTCTTGTATTGTTTCCTTTCGTTTGTTTCAAGCAGGTTAACAACAAAGGAAGATGTTTATCCTTCAGACTTCAAAGGTAGTCAAAACTATTTGAGAAGGAGGAAGAATAGAACCATCATTGAAGCAACCAAAGCAATGATACATGATTAGCATATACCTATGACTCTATGGGAAGAAGCATCCATGATAGCAGTATATGGTCAAAACATGAGTCCTCACCAGATTTTGAAGAACATAACTCCTGAAGAAGCCTTCACCAGAGTGAAGCCTGAGATTGGACACTTCAGGATATTTGGGTGCCCAGTATACTTTCATGTACCCAAAGAGAAGAGGTCCAAGCTAGACCCTTCAAGGAGAAAGGGTACATTTATGGGATACAGTGAATATTCAAAGGCATACCGAATCTACATCCCTGATCAGAGACAGTTTTAGGTGAGAAGAGATGTCATCTTTGAAGAAGAGATATCCTTTTGAAGATCCAAATAATCTCAATTGGAGATTGACAGTGAGACAGTACCTTCTCCCCCTTTAATAGTTCAGAGGGAGACATCAATTATTCCAGTTGTTCGAATTGATATAGTTTCTCCAGTTGATATTCCCAGAGACATTACAGTAGGCCATAAAAGACCTATATGGGCTTGACAAACTCTGCAAGAGGCAGAGGGACATGCATATCCTCAAGGCACATTCTGAGAGAGAAAGAGACCAAAGAGAATTTTGAGCTACTTTTCAACCATGAGTCACATCATTGATTCTGAGCCTTCTTGTCATGGAGAAGCGACAGGTGAGAAGGTATGGAAATATGCCATGACAGAAGAATATCAGTCCATATTGAATAATTATGTGTGGGATATTTTTCCAAGACCATAAGGGAAGTTTGTAGTGACTTCCAAGTAGATCTATAAGATCAAGCATGCAACTGATGGAAGTGTCGAGAAATACAAAGAGAGATTTGTAGCTAGAGGAATCTCACAAGTAGAGGGAGTTGACTATGATGAGACATTTTCTCCAGTAGCCCGATACACTTCCATCGATACTATCATTGCACTAGCTACATCCATGAGTTGGAAACTACATCAGATGGATGTAAAGACAACCTTTCGCAATGATGATATTGAGGAAGAAGTTTATATAGAGAAGCCAGAAGGATTTGTGATACAAAATGAGAAATCTCATGTGTGCAGGTTGAACAAAGCCCTGTATGAACTAAAGCAAGCACTTCGTGCTTGGTATGAGAAAAAGGATGGATTCTTGATGATTTTGGGCTTCAGCAAGAGTGTTGTTGATCCAAACCTATATTATCATAATGTTGGTAACAAGTGCCTAATCTTGGTCCTGTATGTGGATGACTTATTCCTTACCGGTTCAGAAAGACTTATTATTGAATGCAAGTGAGCATTAACTTTTGAATTCGAGATGAAGGATCTTGGTATGATGCACTACTTCTTGGGACTAGAAGTATGATAGAGGACTGATGAGATTTTTCTAAGTCAAGGAAAATATACAGTGGAGATATTAAATAAGGTCGGTATGATTGAGTGAAAATCCATGCCTACACCAATGGTGATGGATTTGAAGAAAATGAATGATGCTTCTACTGATTCTGGTGAGATTGATCAACATTTGTACTAAAAACTAATCCGATCATTGATGTATCTAGTTAACACCAGACCTGATATATGCTATGCAGTGAATGTACTTAGTTAGTTCACGAGTCAGCCGAGACAAAATCACTAGATATCAATGAAGAATGTATTGAGATATCTACGAGGGACAATTGGATATGTCCAGAGATATGCCTCCAGTGTAGACTTGAGTTTGTAGGGATATACCAATGCAGATTGGGTAGGGAGCGCAGTGGAACGAAATAGCACATCTAGTTGTTGTTTTACCTTGGGGTCTACCATGGTTTCCTGGTGCAGCAAGAAACAGAGCTATGTGGCCTTGAGTACCACAGAAGTAGAGTATATAGCATTGAGTGTGGTAGTACGTGAAGAAGTGTGGATTCTCAATCTCCTGACAAAATTATTTGATAATGAGATGGATCCTACCATTATTCATTCTGATAACCAGATCTGTGTGAATCTCTCTAAGAACCTTGTGTTTCACGATAAATCGAAACAGATTGAGATAAAATATCATTATATCAGAGACATGGTGCAAAGGAAAGCAATACACATGTAGTACCTTCCTGAACATGAGCAGATTGCAAATATCTTCACCAAACCGCTTGCCAAGACGAAGTTCAAGTACTTTCATGAGAGACTTGGCCTGGTGGAGAATGCCTCCCTAGATGAGAGGGAGTGTTGATGATTACAACTTTGTGAGACATCCTCCAAGACATAGACTGAGAGAGTCGGCCTGTGAGAGAGCCCATGAGTTGGGTGTGCCCATGACATGGGTGTGTTGTTCCTCTATGAGACTGAGATGGAATGTTATGTGCCCCTATATGGGGTGAGGATTCCCATGAGATGGGTGTATCGATGTGTGTGCCCCTATGTGGGGTGA
>SNQJ01S0185036.1:0-18784 GCA_010110895.2 Picea sitchensis | reverse complement strand
ATTCAAAGTGCTATTTCTTTTATTATTCTCTTATCATTTCAGTGCTATTGTGGTGAATGTTCTGGTTATATTGTTGTTATTCTTCCATTCTAGCATTTTATTTCTGTTATGCATACATTTTATATCTGGTATATTACATTTAGACTAAGTGGATATACTGATTCAGATTGGGCTGGAAGTGTCTCTGACAGAAAGAGAACCTCAGGATGTTGTTTCATTCTGGGGTCAGCCATGATCTCATGGCAGAGTAGGAAGCAATCATGTACTACTCTCAACACGACAGAAGCATAATACATTGTTGCTTGTTCCACCATTTGTGAATCCATATGGCTTAAGAATTTATTGACATGTCTATTTGATCTGGAGATGGAAGCAACCATGATTCTATGTGATAACCAGAGTTGCATAAAAATGACAGAGAACCCTATGTTCCATGACAAGTCAAAACACATAGAAATTCGATATCACTACATTCGTGATATGGTGCAGAGAGGACCCATAAAGCTCCATTATGTTGGCACAAATGAGTAGGTTGCATATGTGTTGACCAAGCCTATGTCTCGTGTAAAGTTTGAGCACTTTCAAGACAAGCTTGGTGTAGTTCGAAAGGACCTCCCTCAAAAGGGGAGTAGTGTTGATGCTAGCCTTGTGCTGAAGATTTCCATCTTCATGTTGATGTTGATTAGATGCCAACCTTGTGTTGAATATTTCCATCTTCGTGTTGATGTTGATGAGATGCTAGCCTCGTGCTAAAGATTTCCAGCTTCATTTCGATGTTGATGAGATGCCATCTTTGTGATGAATATTTCCAGCTTAATGCTAATGTTGATGAGATGCCAACTTTGTGCTAAAGATCTACAGCTTAGTGTTGATGTTGATGATGCTCAAACCTTCGTGTTGTGATGTTGTTGTTGTCGATGTTGTATCAAACTCGTGTTGTTATTGATGATGATGTTGTATTAGTGTTATACTAATCCATGTTGATGCAGATGATGATGATTCCATTCCAACTACTTGTTGTGGATGATGATATTAATGATGAGAAAAAATTCTGATGATTTATAGATATGTCAGTCAGTGTTCTAGATACTGTTGATTTTGTTGCCTTCTCTCTCTCTCTCCTGATGATGTTGTAGAATACCCTTCTTGTTAAGGGGAAGTGTTGAAATATTGTAACTGCAAAGAGTATTCTATTTATTATTGAGTTATTATTCACCAGATCAATCCCATTTTGTGGATTGATCATGTCATGATTTGTACTTGACCAAATCCCCTTTTGTGGATTGGTCAAACAATAATTATATTATGAAAATTAAGAAGTCGTTCCCCAGACCTAATTAAAGTGGTTTTAACCACTAAGAAGAGAAGTCGGCCCTGCCCAGTGAAGACACAATTTTCCAACACCTGCCAACTAGTATAAATAAAGGAGGTTAGAACCTCATTATCTCACTCACTCATTCACTCCTCAAGTGCGCAAGTTTGGTAGCTGCAATTGGGAGAAGAAGGAAGTGAGACACATTGCTCAGTGTTGGATATTCTCTAGTGTTTTGGTTTACTGTCTTAGCATTGTATTGGCTATCTATATTAAGGAAGTTTTTGCTGGGTTTTCTCCCCCATGAGGGTTTCCCAAGATAAATGTTGTGTATCTTGTGATTTTGTTTCTCTCAGTGATCCTACCTATGCTATAGTTATCTAGTAAATTGAAAATAAACCTAATAATAGCTCAAAACTTAACACCATGTAGATTTTTGAGGAACTATGAAGGCTTCCCAACAGGCTTGTCTTATGACCTCTTCTTGGGCTCTAAGTTTAGATATGAAAATATGTCCTTGATACGTTTTAGGAAAACAAATAGGTCTATCTACTTATGCCAAGATTTTTTCCCTCAATTGATGGATATATGCTCTTTTAAGGTGCCCTTGGAAGTGGTTTTAGTAACACAATGTTATCACATGAAAACCTCAAAACATTTAGCACTCATATAGGATCTTAACAAGCTCCTGTTGATAATCTAAACACTAAGCATACATGAAAATTGAGCACAATTATTTTTGGTTAACATTACCCTGGTAACCCCCCTCGGGGAAAACCAGTTTAGAATGACAGTGCATATATGTGATATCTCAAGCATGGAATGAAACAAGTAAACAAATACAATGGAACCTGTACAAGTAGCAAGCTCCTCTCAATATTTTCTAGAAGGTTCCAAGAAGAATGCACCCTCTCTCCTTTGTTTCCTCTTCCACTGGATTGATGTGCCCTTGATCCTCCCTTGATCGATGAAGAAGCTATTGCATACAAACAAGTAGTTGTATACCACCTCAACACTGAATCTGTCAGATATGCAATAGCTCAAGAACTGATAGTTCCTGTGAAGCTTGCACCCTCCACCGAGAAAAAACTCTCTCCATAAAATAATGAGGGTCTAAGCCTCCTTGCGCCCTCCATGAATGGTGGCACCCAATATTCCCTCACACAATGCTTCCATTCTCCTCTCAATGCTCCTCTCCAATATCTCAAGGTGAACAAATGAGTGAATGAGCCTCCAAGTGCCCTATGAGCCCCTCTTGAACCATCCATAAGGAAACCTAAAGATGAATGACCTAGATCACTCCAAGCCATCTCTAATAAATAGGTGATATCATCTCAAAAGAATCTCACTTAGAAACCCACTTTGGGTTAAGTTTCCTAAGTTCACTTTATGTCCCTCAATTCATTCACTTAGTGAATTAATTGCCACTTTTTCCTTAAGTGACAAATTACACCTTTTTGATTTACGATAAATCCAATGTGGAATTAGGCATAAAGTACAAGGTATATAGGCAAAAATATTTCCCTCTTGTGGTTAGAGATCCACAACCACAAGGGGACCACTTTCCAAGGTACCCAAAACTCAACAAGTTCCCACCAACAAGGAATCCTAGTTTCCTATCACATTTCGACCTTTTCACTGACTGTTAGAAGTTGGAACTATAACTATGACAAGATGCCATTTGCATTTCCATATTGGAGTATTTCTTGTTTAAATAACACATGACAAATTGTGAAACAACATATACCTAAAATTGATTGATATCTATAATAACTTAATCTTCTTATTTCTTGCATTACAAGGTTGCACAAATTTGGGTAAGTAGATTTTCTATCAAATTGTTGGTTTCTTTTACTTATCAGGTTGATTACTTAAAACAAATCCTAGTTTCCTACCACATTGCAACCTTTTCACTGACTATGAGAACTATAAATATGACAAGATTCCATTTGCATCTTGCATATTGAAGTATTTCTTGTTTAAATAGCACATGCCAAATTACAAAACATCATACATATAAAATGGATTAATATTTATAACAAATTAATCTTTAAAACTCTAGAATCCGAGCATGTACATGTTCAAAGAGCGGCACATCACTCTAAACCCATTGGTTGTTTTGGACTACAAACCATTGGAAATTACATTAATATTTCTATTTTGTGAATATGGTGATGTTGTAGAGAAATTTTTAAAGGGAATAATCTTTGCAATATCTATCTCAAACCTTTTGAGTCAAAATTGGGGTTGATTATAAATTTGTTGCATCCAAACTAGTGTTTTAAAAATTGTTGACTTGGATTTGGACTCGACCTAGTTGATTGATTCAACCATCATCTGTATCGACTTGACCTCCTAAATGGATAAAGCATTGGTTTGGTATTGAAATAGTTGAGTTGGTGCATGACTCAACTGGTTTAGTACCAAACCAATCCAACTCTACAGAATTGATTTGATTTGCCACCCTACAAGCCATGGTGCATAGTTTGAGGAAAAAAACAATTACACCTAAAACCTAAATTCTATCACCCTAAACCCTAAAAGAACATTATATAAAGAATCCCCTCCCCCCCCCTCTATTTGCTTTTCACACCTCTCAATGAGCATTTATAAACATCTAGAGTTTTTGGAGTAGCATTAAAGAGTTGAGATTTAGAGTGAACTAGATCTTGTAGTTCATGCCGAGGATCCCACTTCCAATAGTGGTGGTGAGTTTGATGATTGGTTATGTTGATTAGTGATATGTAGTAGCCTAGTAGCCTGTAGCATTATGCATGTTGGTTTTTGGACTCTAGAGGCCATTTAGAGCCTTGTTGAATATGTATTTTGTTTGATATATGCATTTCACTTGGTTCCATTTTGATATATTCACCTTTACATGGTATATACATCGACATACTTTGCATATTTTGTCTCTAATGGTTTGAAATCATGGTTTGGAATCTTTAAAATATATTTTTTCATTAAAGTTTTAAAATTTAATGTATTTTTTAGTAAACCAAGTCAGAAAAATCAAATCAGTCCAGTTTTGAGTCGAGTTCAAGTCAAGTTCAAGTTTATCCTTGGTTGATTCCAAGTTTGAGTCCAAGTTTAAAAAAATTGATCCAAACAAGCTTAACATATGTCTTTAACTCTTAATTAAACCATGTCATTTGCGATGTTTTTCAATACATTAGATAGCTTAGATTAGGTAAGGTCACACCAACTCAGCATTGAGCGTAAATATGGTGTGTCCAGACAAGCTCATCATATGTCTTCTAGTCTCGATTAGGCCATATCTAGGATTTTTAAGTTCATTAGATAGGTTAGATTAGGTAAGGTCACACTAACATCAATTTTGATTTAAAAGGCATTAATAGAACAATTGGATGTGTAAAGGAAGTAGTTATAATGTTGAATATGTTAATGTTTATGCCATTATTATAGTTCTTTGCATTTCATAAGATAAGATCATAATAAGAACAATATCACTGAGAAATACACATTCACAAGAGACACAACATTTATCCTGGGAAACCCTCTAGGGGAAGAAAACCCAGCAAAAACTTCCTTATCATAAATGGCTTATATAATGTTCAAGAGATAACTCAAACCAATACAGAAAGTCCTTTCCTCAAGAGATGCACCACCTTCTTCTCCTCTCTCCAACCAATTCTTGACTTGCCTCATAAGATAATGAGCAAGTGAAGTATTAATGTGAAAAAGTGGCTAGCATCTTATTTATCAATCGGCACATGTGAAGAGTCACCATACTAGGTGACCTCTCACCCTAGGTGGGTAAACCCACCTTTGAATTAATTTTAGTTCTTCATTAATATCTGTTGGGACTGACTTCTTATTCTTCCCTTTGTAATTGTCCACTGACCAATCCGCCAAGAGTTTGGTCCTTATAAAATTATCGATATGATTAATCCTCAATGGGATAAATCTAATAACAATAATAATAATAATGACATGATTAATCCACAAGTAAGGATTTAATCAATAACAAAATAATAATAGAATGCTCTTCACAGTTACAATATTTCAACTTACTCCCCTTAACAAGAGACCTTTTCTTCCTTGACATAAGAAGCGAGATAGGTTTGCATCATTAGTGGCATTTGGAGGACGGTATCATCAATATCATCTTGAACAGTTGTCTAACACATTTACGAGTCATCAAATTTTTCTTCATTATCAACATCATCATTCTCAAAGAATGCTATCATCATACGCATCAAATATGTAGCCATTAAATAGTACTCATCGCGATTACCCCACACTAAAGCTCAATCCTGTGGTTAAGGCGGTAGTTCAGTGTCAGTCACATATTGCTTACGTCTAACAACTAGGGTCAGAAGCAAGTAATATCATCATCTGCGGCTTCGTCAACAACTAGGTTGGCGAGGAATCCGCGGCGTCATGCTTTCGTCCAACAACTGGAATTCATAAAGCGGCGACTCATCTTGCTTTAGATCTAACAACTAGATGGGAAGCAAGGAACACATCAACATCTGGCACTAGTCTAACGCGAGGTCAAGTGAGGAATCATCGACGTTATGCTTTAAGTCTAACAAATAGGTCGGAGAACATAACTCTGCTTTATGTCTAACAGCGGGTCAGAAGCAAAGGAACACCGCAGCGTCATGCTTTATGTCCCCAATAGCGAAGATTGAAGCATGACTCATCTTGCTGCGATCCTAACAGCTAGATTGAAGCAGGAATCAGCGGCGTTATGCTTTCGTCTAACGCTAGGTGGAAACATAACTCATATTGCTTTCGTCTAACAGCGGTCGGAAGCAAGGATCACTGGCGCGTCATGCTTCGTCTAACAGCGAGGTCGGAAGCAAGGTACTCCTCCTTTCGGGGAAGGTCCTTTGGACAATACCAAGCTTATCTGAAAGTGTTCAAACTTTACACAAAATAGAACTTGAATGTCCACATCGGTAACCACGTTTCGTCGTGCTAATGCTTTGGAGCTTCAAGGCTCCTCTAACCACTATATTCGCGGATGAAATGATGATGGATCTCTATGTGCTTGGAGCGCAATGGTGGAACACGAGTTCTCATCATTTTAATACATCACCGATTATCACATAGAATCGCGGTTGTTTTCATCTCCAAGTCAAATAGGCACGTCAACAACTTTCGAAGCCATATAGCTTAGCGGCTAGTAGAACATGCGGCCAGTAACTGCTCTACCTGGCGTCTTGAGGTAATATATTGGTTGCTTCCTGCTACGCCGCGAGATCATAGCTGATTACAAAGCTGATAGCATCGAAGTGTTTTAATTTATGGCAGCTTCTGTAATCTGCATCAATTATATCCACTCAATGTGAAGTCATGATCTCCATCACATAGCAGAGACCATAATCCATTACCTTTAAGGTACCTCATCACATGTTTTGCAGCCACTAAACTGAACACATATGGGCTCTACCGGAAACTGACTCAAGCTGTTCATACCGAAACCAAATGTTTGGTTTGTGTAAAATTCGGGTAAATCAGCGATCCAATAATCGTCTGTACAGAGTGGCATCTATCAAATCGTGAAGTATAGACCAACAGCTTCAGCTTTGCTTCCATGGGTGCCATTCATGGACTTGGACTAGCATGTTGAATCTCTTTAAGATTTGACCATGTACTTCCCTTGGTTAAAGAAGATTCTTCACGGACTCGCCATACCTCAAGACCTAAGAAGTAATGCATTAGGCCAAGGTCTTTCATTTCAAATTCTGCGACAAGTCTCTTTTTACATTCAGCGATGAGCTTTTCTTCTCAGGTTAAGAATAAGTCATCCACATCTGATAATATTCTTGGTTCATTATCCATGATCTTGAAGTAGAGATTTGAATCTGCTTTTGCTGGTAAAGCCAAGCTGTCAAGCTGTCCTATCGGCCATACCAAGCTCTGGGAGCTTGCTTGAATTCGTATAAGTATTTGTTCAATCGACAGACATGGAACTTCCTATCTTCAACCTCAAATCCTTGGGGTTTCTCCTATATATACACTTCCTCTTCAATGATACCATTCGAAGCGTTGTCTTCCACATCCATGCAGTGTGACTTCCATTTCATCTTGGCGATGAAATATAATGGTTTTGATCGAAGTGTGTCAGCCCTGAGGCGAATGTCTCTTCATAGTCGATTCCTTCCTTGGAAAAAGCCACGGCGACAAATCTTGCTTTATATTTCTCAAAGCCACTTCCATCAGCAGCATTTTTTATCTTGAATATCCATTTGATGATACCACATCCTTACCTTGCTTTTGGCACGGAGCAATTTCCAATACATCATTCTTTATATGGATTGGTATTCCTGTCATGGCATCTACCCATTCCTTCATACGGATGGCCTCTTCAAAACATGTAGGTTCCTCATCCAAGTAGATTGCACATCAAAGTATGGCGGAGAATGGCTTTGGTCTCTTCCTATCTTGTGGTTCCTTCGAGGACACCATGCTTCTCTCCATCTTGAATGTCTGCCCAAGCAAGCTTTATTTTATGGAAGGTCATTTGAGAGGTTCTTGAACTTTGTTATATCACTTGATCTTGAGGAGTCTCCTCATCGGGGGAAACTATGAATTCCCTTACAGGTTTTTCATCTCTAGGAACTTCCCTCCGCAGTGCAGTAGATCACGGGATTTAGGGTTCCTCTTCATATACCTCTTCAGGCATCTTCTCGATTTCTTAAGTGCAACTTATTCATCAAAGATCACGTCCCTGTTGATCACCTCAATATGGCGATGACCTGGTATGAAACCTTGGAGACCCATAAATATTCCCTTCTTTGGGGTCCAACTTGTTCTCTTTTCTTTAGGTATATGAATAAGAAATGGATAGCGAAATATTTTTGAGATGGCTTACCTCTAGCTTCTTTTTGGTGAACATTTCTTCTGGTGTCTTGTTCCCTAATATCTTATGAGGGCTTCTGTTTTTCACGTATATGGTTGTCATTGATGCTTCTACCCATAAGCACGGGAAAGATCTTGATCTTCACAACTTTCAACCTGGATTACGTTCTTCCATTCGGCTACCGTTTTGTTGGTGATTTTGATCCCAACATCTTTGCTGATATTCACGAATTATTTTGAGGGTATATTCTCCTCCATTGTATCTAACTGAGTATATTAATCTTCCTTCTAGAAGGGTTCTCTTATCAAGGATTTCAATTCAGCCAGTCTTGTTGAATCACTTCAAATATATCGAGGTGTTATGAGAATAATCATTAATGAATGATACATAGTATACATACCCATTAATGGAGGATGATGGCGATGGGCCACACACGACTTCGAATGAGTTCTGGGACTCATTCTACCTTCGCGTCCCTCTTGAAGCGGGTTCTTGATGTTGCTTCCCTTATTGCACATCCATTGCATACACCTTCATGGTCACCTTTGAGTTACGGTAAACCTGTGACAACTTTTGTATATATATGGTATGTAGCGAGTTGATGTGAGCTAATATTCTAGAAGTTCACATGGATTCTTCAATGGCGTGGGTCATGTCTGACTTCCCCAGGTATTACAACTTCTTCCTACTACGATGGTGCTTCATTTATGATTTCTTCTTAGCACGTTTCCTTACACTGACCTTATAGCTTCCTCATGTGACTGGAGCAAGGTCAACAAAACAACAAAGAATAATATCCTTCTTGATAATATAAGCTAATAGCATAAATAATCATCACAGTAACTCCTTTAGATCTTATTACTTATAATTTAGCAAATATTAAAGGTAAGAATACAATGCAATAGAGGTCAACACTCTCTTAGTGTTGTGACCAAAGCTTATTCTTCCATGGCAATGCAGAAGTAACTGCAGCGGTTTCTCCTAGAGGAGGTGTTAGTCATATCGAACAAAGTATTCTCACATGTTATCAAGAGCGTGAAATACTTTACGACTATTGTTATCTCAACTAAATTCATTAACTTGTCATGTGTACCTTTGAAGATTGATTAATCAAACACGGAACCCTTGTCCTCAAGAGTGAGTGCTTGCTTTTCTTCCAGTCTCCTTCACTCAGATGACGAGTACTTTCTTCAACACAATACATTTGTACTAAGACAATATGCTATCTTGACAAAGGTTAGGTTAGAGGATAAAATTTGCATGATCAACTTTCAATCCTTCTAATGATTTGATCCGCGAGCTTCAACATGAAACACTAATCCAAGATAATTTCATAAAAAATAGATGCATATTAGAATAATCCACACAGGTTGTCATTCCTCGAGATGTGTTGGATCTTGAGATCATACGGATCTATGGCAAAAGATCCTTCTCCTACAAATACTCTTTGGGTTTAAACATTAAACATATGTAAGTACATACCTCTAATAGCATTTACAAATAGTGGCTCCATTTAGTAGCGGTAATCGTAAAAGACTTCAGGGTGATTGCAAATTTGGTTCTCTACGGTACATAGCGCAATTGGTTACAGGCTGGCGCAACTTAGGTTTTATGAGGAAACCCTAATTTTCAAACTTCGAGTTTTGAAATTTTGATCTAGGGGATAGGTGTGTTGAGCTGAGGCAAGTTAGCTGGAGATGTCAAAATTTTGAAAATCCAACTTTTACCCTTCAAATATGATCTATGGATTTTTGGGTGCTTACGGTTTACGGTATACGGTACTCACGATATACGGTTTTGGTACTTTGTGAAACTAGGGTTTCACCGCTACGGAAGATCTAGCCACTGAAAATGTGCACTCTAAGTTCCAAAATGATCCTTGGGGGAGGAGCACAACTTTCTAGGAGGTTAGGGAAAATACTCACTTTTGCAAAACTAATTTTAGATGCAGGTAACAATGGCGTTTTTCCTCTTGCAAATTGGTAACGCTTTCTTGAGGTTGGCTCACGATACCATGTTAATGTTTATGCCATTATTATAGTTCTTTTCATTTTCATAAGATAAGATCATAATAAGAACAGATCATTGAGAAATACACACATTCACAAAGAGACACAACATTTATCTGAGGAAACCCTCTGGGGAAAACCGACCAAAACTTCCTTATCACTCAAATGGCTTATACAATGTTCAGAGATAACTCAAATAATACAGAAAGTCCTCCCCAAGAGATCGCCACCCTTCTTCTTCTCTCCAACTTCCAATTGCAACTTGCCTCATAAGATAATGAGCAAGTGAAGTGTGTGTATGAAAGTGAGGCACTAGCCTCTTATTTATATCAATAAACATAGTGTGAAGAGTCACCGCTCTGATGGGCAATTTCTAAAACTTTGGGTGGGTAAACCCACCTTTAATTAGTCACGGTTCTTCCGGCTATAAGCGTGGGGCAAAACTGTATTACGCCCTTTGTAATTGTCCAGATGATACGCAAAGAGTTTGGTCCTTATACAATTACAGATATGATTAATCCTCAATGGGGATTAATCTAATAACAATAATAATCGATATGATTAATCCTCAATGGGGATTAATCTAATAACAATAATAATAATAATGACATGATTAATCCACAATGGGGATTTAATCCAATAATAAAATAATAATAAGAATGCTCTTTGCAGTTACATTATTTCAACAGAATAGGTCTAAAAGATACCATAAGAACTTTAATTAGTCAACAATAGGATTTAAACATATTGAGATTCCATAAATAAGGCTTAATATGCCTTAAATAGATTTTAGTAGTCTAATTTATACTAAACTGACATGGACCTTTGTTTGACTAATAGTCAAGCCTTAATTAAAGGGTAAAGCAATATCTATTACATTTGTTATTTCCTTTTTTCTATCAAAATCTCTTCCTTCATTATAATTATCTGCTCCCTTCCATTCTTGAGGCATCCATTCATTTGAGATATATTCCTTGAGGAATTTTCTTCCTTAATAAAATGTGTAAATCCCTCATTATCATCTGTAGGTTGCAAGTGCACTTATTTTCATTCCTATGAAGGTAGGTTCATCTCCATTTCTACTTTGTTCTGTGTTTACATTCTCTTATTATGAATAAGAAGCATAATTTCATTTTTCTCTTTGCTCATAATTGAGCATGTTAGGGCCCTGTTATCGCACAATTTGTACTTTTCCAAGCCCAAGACAAGTGAATAATATCATCGTAACTACATGATAACCCACCATTGTCACCTTAGTAGGAAATCCCCACGTTTTAGGGATGGATGAGGTCCAGCCCAGGGGAGCCATCCTCGACAACCTCAAGGGATTAGATAGCAAGAATGTGATCAAGCTTAGAGAAACCTCTCACTGGTTACCTAAGTCAAAGGGTCAATGTCTGTGAAATTGAGGCAAAAGAAGAGTTTTGTGTACCTTCCTAGAACAAGAACACACACACACACACACACACACACACACACACACACACACACACACACACACATAATAATTTCCAAGTACCAATATGATAAAATACCTCAATAGACAATAGACAACATAAATATATGATGGCTGAAGAAAAATTGCAGCAAGATGATGGTTTATAACAACCAATAGTGTTTTGTAACAGCCACAAGAAATATAGATCAGAATTGCATGAAAAGACAGTGAAAAATTAACATTTATCCAATAGATCAATTAACACTTTTTCCAAGCAATTTCTAAGTATGCTAGCTATGAGTTAGAGTGAATTATTCAGAAAAATGAAGCAAATTAGATGGTTGTAGCAATGTTTTACAACAAAAACAATAGTAAAGTTAGTAGATTAGGCTATGCTACAGTTAGAAAATGTTAGTAAAATCTCTAGAGAGTAGAGTTGAGAGTTTGTTTGATCAATTACTTCACAAGAGAGAAAGCAAACTAGTGCCTTTTGGGGCTATGGAGTCATTTAAAACAACAATATAACTGGGAGAAATAATGATGATAATAATGTTCGAAGGATGATGATATGAAGTTTGAGGTGCTAGCACCTTAGGGCCTCAAGCTTCAAGTCTCAAAGATTAACTTTTCTAGAGAACAAGCTCTTTTGGGCTCTAGAAAATTCTTCTTCTTCCTTAGACTCTTGAAATATATAGCAACAAGTTTTTAGAACAAGACTCCTAAAGTACTAGCACTTTAGGGATTTAGGAGCCTACTCTAGACAAGATTCTCTTGACAATTAAATAGGTGGAATAATTTAGAGAGAGGAGGAAGCACCTTATGCTCCTTTCCTAAGGTTTTAAACAAGCAATATCACAATCTTCAATATGAAAATGTACTATAACCATTCAATGCATGAAATGAAATTGCATATTTTACTTACTTCAACAAGAATAATCAAGCATAAAACCCTAGTTGCTGAAATTTCCACCAAAATAAGCCAAGAGACATCCAAAGCAAGTCCTCCAAGAGATAGCGCACTAGTAAAATCAACCAATATTTCCAATAGGGAGGAAATTTCATATCCAATCCTCTTATGTGAGGAAGTAAGATCGCAAAGTTCAATCCTTTCTCAAGAACGCTAAGCTCAACTTTGTCAAGTTCGTGTGAGGAGAGGTTGATTACTTTCTTACCATTGGCGTGGTTGATAACTTTGTTTTCTCCTTGGTTTTTATTTAATAACCTGTCAAGTTTCCTCTTCTGTCTGGTGTGCACTACGTAGCTCTCTTTATCCTCTTTAAGAGAAACTAACGTGTTGATGTTTCTCCACAGTTCAAGACAAATCGTGTGTGCCATTTTCAGGTGTAGTTTGAGCAAAAATTGGATTCCTTTGATCCGAGCTAGATGTATTAAGTAAATAAAACCAAGGTACGTCTCTTTCACCTCTTTCTTCCTATTAAAACACTTTAGTTTTTTGTAGGACCTTCTCATTATTTTTAATAAACTAAGCAACCTATTAAAATTGATAACTCTTTCATCAAACAATCTTTTAACCTAAAAATAATATTGTTCTAGCAATTAAAATTTTTAAAATTAATCTAACCCTAATCATCCTTTAAATCCTTTGAACTCTTGCTTAAATCTAACCTCATTTTTCTTATTTTATTTTTAATAGTTTTGACCTAACCAATACAAATTTTATCCTACTTCGAAATATTACATTAAAAAACTTCCTTAATACTTTATTAAAACTCTTTTATCCTTTCTATTAAACTTAATATTTTATTTATTAACACTAGAAAAAGAAAAATTAATAATTTTGTAACTCTTTTTAATTAAAATTCTAGGGTTTCTTAGAGCCGACTTCCTAGGTTTTCCACCTTCCATAGGTTTCAATATTTATCTCTTCTCATATTTTTCTTTTTACTCAGGCTTAAATGTCATGAGGATGGGTCCTCATATGGATTTGAAACGTCGACCTTTGATTATGAATGCTGTGGTTTCTCCGAATCTTCCAGATAAATTATTATCTTGAGTCGACTTGTCTTCTAAGGTTATTTATTAACCTTCTAGGGTTTCTCTTGCTTTCTAGAATATTCTAGACTTGTCAAAGGTTACATGTAGAGGTTAATGCCTACCGCAACTACCATAATATCAACACTCCCTCCTAGCTAGGGAGGTATTAAAGGAAATGGTCTTGAGCACAAACAAACCATTCAACCAGTAGCACCATCATAGCCTTATAGGCTATCTCGTGATCAAATCACGAGCACCATCATCACTATCCAACTAGATAGTCTCCATGGAAATCAGAACAATTCCATCCAATAGAACACAACTGTGTGTATTCATAGTAGTATACAACTACTATCCAATGGTACACGACCACTCCTAGTAGCACACGACTACTAACCAATGACACACATTCACTACCAGTGGATCACATCCACCATAGTAGCATACAACTATTGTCCAGAGACATACCATTTCTACAACAATCATATCATATGATATCGACCTGCATAACAATATCATGATACAAACGGAGTCATCTAGGCAATTCTTCCACTCACATCTATGAGATCTGGAAGAGAATCTGCCCTCATAAAGTTAAACATCATCAATGGGCTATTTGGACTATTCTTCTCAAGCATAAAAGAATAATTTCCCCTGATTTATGAACCTGGACCATTCACCTAAGTTGGCCATTCTTCCAACACTAATCACAATGCAACCTAGAGAGAAGGAGTCTGACCTAGGGAAGGAATGTCCCTGATTGTTTAACCTGGACCATTCTTCCGGCACTAATCACAGTGAAACCTCGAGAGAATGAGTATGCCCTAGGGAATGACTGTCTAGACCATTTCCTATGGAGATGACTGTCCTGCACCAACCTCCTATAATGGGCCATTCTTTGAAACTACTCACAACTATGAACTTCGAAAGAATGACTTCCCAGAGAGGTGGGCCATTCTGCTTGACCACTACTCAGAGTTATTTCCAAGAAGAATGAATTTCCTAGACCATTCCCCCACACTAGACACAAGGGGAATCATTGTCTATGGTACAACAACAATCTATCAGACCATTTTCATTACGAAAATGACTGTCTGCTTTGGACCATTTTCCAAACTAGAAATGTTGAGATTTGGGTACCTTGGGAAGTGGTCCCCTTGTGGTTTTGAGTCTCTAACCACAAGTGGGAAATGCATTGGGACTATGTACCTTTTACTTTATGTATAATTCAAATTTGACTTCACTTAAGTCAAAAAGTTGAATTTTTGTCACTTAAGGCAAAAGTGACTAATTATTCACTAAGTGGATGAATGCGGGGACATAAAATGAACTTAGGGAACTTAACCCAAAGTGGCTTTGTGAGTGAGATTATTGTTGGATGATCTCCTTTTGATTAGAGAATGGATGGAGAGATCTTATCCATCCATCTCTTAGGTTTCCTTATGGAGGTTCAAGAGGGGCGCATAGGACCTAAGGAGGCTCATTCACTCTTTTGTTTGTTGGAGAGCTAGAGGAGATCAACGAAGATGGGAATGGAAGCTATGGATGCGGGAAGAAAGGGCACCTCCTTCTCTGGAGGGATATAGGAAGCTTAAACTCTCATTATTTAATGGTGTTCATACTTGCTTGGAGGAGGGTGCACTATAGGAGGAGGGTTCACACCTAGTGGGGATGATCTAGCCTTGTCAGATTCTAGATTGGTTTGTTTTGTTGGAGAGGTAACACATGAGAGGAGATTTGTGTGCAAGTATTTCTTTTTCAAGGCAACAAGGAGAAAGGGCACAAGGTTTGAGTGAGATAGAGAAACAAGTGAAGAGGGTGCACCATGCTTGTGCGCATTCATCTTCTTGGACCTTGATAACATATTGAGAGGAGTTTCCATTGTATCAGGTTCATTTTTTTAGTGTACTTGTTGTGTCTCATACTTCTTACATCACTTATATAGACTTATATTCCAAACTAGTTTTCCTTGGGGGGGTTTTATCCAAGATTGTGTTGACCAAAAACACTTGTGTCCTAATTTTATGCATGTTAGAGTTTATATAAGCATTATATAGTTCTAAATATCTAGAGGTGTGTTATATTTATTAAGCTATGTATGTGATAACTATTGGGTTACTAAAACCACATGCAAGGGAACCTTAAATGCACATATAACCATAACAATGAAGCAGAAAATTTCCTGAACTGTTTGTTGTTATAAAACAACAACAAAGAGCATTTTGACAGTTGAAACTTAGAGCCAATATCAAGTCAAAGACATACCTAGTTGGTATCCTCATAGGACCTCATATTTTCTTCATGGTATCCGAGCCTTGGTGGCTAAGTCTTGTTGATTTTGGACAACATCTTATGGACAGTTCTTGACAGCCAGTGGGAAGATTTCTTGACAACTTGTTGATAGTGATTTGTAGCACCTTGTTGGCAGTGATTTATAGGACAATTGTAGGACTGTTGTTGGACCTAAGTTCAACCTCTTTTCACACCTATTTGGATAGGAGTGAGGCTGAGTTGGACAAACTCTTTTCACACCTATATTGCTAGGAGTGAGGTTGATTTTTCACAACCTCTTTTCTGTTAAAATATTGTGTAACTTCAAAGAATATTCTTATCCTCTTTTGTGGATAAAGAAAAAGATAAAATATATATATTGACAAGTCGGCCTTATTGTCCCTAGACAAGACAAATGTAAATTAAAAAGGTAAAGTGGACAGGTCGGCCCTGACCTAATTATTGGGGGGGCACAACTTGTATTTATAAGAGGCCTAGAACCTCATTTGTACACACACTCGTCAATCTCTCTCTATCAAGTCTGCAAGTTTGAGAGTGACGCAACTACAAGGAGAAGTGACATAGATACAAGGAAGAGTATCTCAGTAAGGTGAAGGTTATCTTGGTGAAGGACTATCTTGGTCTAAGTGGTGTGCTACTCTATTCTGGTTAGGGTTTCTGGTGGATCTTCTGTTTGGTGAGATCTCTCTTGTGAGAGACACTGTACTTGGTTATTGAATCTATATTAAAGAAGTTTTGTTGGGTTTTCTTCCCCTTGAGGGTTTCCTAGGATAAATGCTTGTGTACTCTGTGATTGTGTTTCTTTCAGTAAGATCCTTATTATGTTGTTGTTATAATCAATATTAATAATAACAGATTAAGAAAGAAAATTTAACATGGTATCAGAGCTAAGATGAAGAGAGCATCTTTCACAGAAAAAGAAAAATGTCACTGTTGCCGTAAAAGAAAATTAGGGATTTTTATTAAAGAGGAATTTCAGCCCAAAGATCATATAGAAAAGTGTGCCCTAGCCTAAGGAACTCATTGGCACCTTCATCACACCTTTTCAGTGGATAGAAATCCCGGAAAGTGAAACCCTAGTTTTCACCAGTACCAGAAGTACCAGAAAACCAGAAGCACCAGTCCAAAAATCCATTGGTCCAGTTTCAAGGGTTAGAAATTGGAATTTTCAGAAACTGACTATACCAAAATACTCACCTCAGTCCAACGCATCTTTTGGTGAGTTCAATTTTCAGATCTAAGAAATTTGATTTTTTTTATTATTTCTATAGCCTAGAGGGCTAGGGTTTCTATTTGCAAGAAACAATGGCTACCGATATGAGGGTAGAAGACATGCTGGAAGGATCGGGAAACTTCAGATCTTGGAAGCATAGGTTGCAGATGATTCTAAACGAGAACATGTCACAGTGAGTGTACCAGAACCAGAGGAAGAAGAGCAAAAGACCAAGCATAAGGAAAAGGGAAAATAAAGTATCAAACACATGTGGCAGAGGAAGAGGAATCTCCTCCCTCAAAGAAAGCTTTAGTAGAAATTGAGGATTATGTACTTTAAGTTGAGGATAGTTGATCTGAAGAAAGATAGCAAATGGTGGAGTCCGTGGAGCCTCCCCACACACACAAAAAAGATCAGTATTCATGTTATTTTTAGTATCTTGTTTACTTTAATACCTTATCATTACAAGTTAGTTTTTTGTGAGAATGTTAATTGAACTCGTTTCATTTCAGTATCTATGCAGATCTATAAAGGAAGTATCAAAGAAGAGGATACATAAAGAAATGAAATATTTATTTTAGGTATGATCACTCATGAGAGTGACAAAAGTATGTGTTTAGCTAAATTTGGTAATTTCATAGCTAGAGTGAAAAAGAGTTCAAAAGTCTTATTCATGATTAGGGTTTCAGATATGTACATGGTTGAACAAGTTTTTCTTAAGAAAAGATGTGTACAACTCTGATAGAAATCATGATATAGTTTTATTTGATTATTGGTTATTGTTACTGACTGATTGGCTAAGTGACATATCTCAGAAAGCATACTGTAAGTAAGTTTACAGGTCTTGGAAGAAGAACTTATGCCTTGACTTGTAGAAGTTAGACAATATGAAGGACTTATGATATGGTGACAGTCAGTAAGAACCAGACAGTATCCAGTATTCATATAGGAGCAAGAGGCTCCTAAAGATGAAGAACATAAATGTTCAAGATGAAGAGAAAGATGGGTACTTAGATATAGTTGATGATATACAGGTAACTACAAGTTGCTCCAGTACTGTTCTTATAGATGTAGAGGGAGCAGGTTGATACAGTATGAATTCATAAAGAAAGAAACGTTTGAACTCAAGAAGGCACCTAGGATATTACAAAAGAGAACTTCAAGGACGATGATTATCATATGTTACACAGTTAAAGAAGCTCTTAGTTTGGTGCAAGAGAGAGCGATGCCTTCGAGTTCAAAATAGAGGATCGTAATATGGTGCAGTTAGAAAAGCAATGGTCCATGGAACAATTTACTCAGTGGATGATTAATGAGATATTTTGATAAATATGAAAGTTATCTAGCAGATGGATGATGCCCAACAGATGGGTATCATGGTATTATGCCATGGAAATATTTTGTACCACAAGATACATTTTTAGATTCCATATCTAGACCTTCGTAGAAAAGGAAGATACCTTCATAGAGAAGGAATGATCAATCCCAAAAGTATACCTTCATAGAGAAGGAAAAGAGAAGAGACCTTCATAGAGAAGGAAGAGACCTTCGTGGAGAAGGGGAATGAGAAATTTTCCAAGGTTGGCCTCTGTCCAAGTGTTGATTTTTGGATACTCTAGGGACATGCTAGAATACCCTCGTAGAGAGTGGTGTGACCACCCTCGTAGAGAGGAGTTTGAATGTTTCTCCA
>SNQJ01S0185035.1:0-17572 GCA_010110895.2 Picea sitchensis | reverse complement strand
CCTTTTGTGTATAAAGATAAAATGTATTTATTATTGATTAGATCAATCCCCTTTTGTGGATTGATCATGTCGGTCATTGCAATTGACGAAATCCCCTTTTGCGGATTGGTCAAACCCTAATTGTAATAGGCTAAATAAGAAGTTGGCCCCACAATATATTAAAGAGGCCCCATAATATATTAAAGGTGGTTATAACCACCCAGAAGAAGAAGTCGGCCCTGCCAGTGAAGAGACACTTCCACACATGCCAGAATTGTATAAATAAGAGAGGTCAGCGCCTCATTTAGACATTGTTTGCGTCAGGAGTCACTCCTGGATTGCAGCAGGAGTAAGCCTGAGGCCCATCAGTTTAAATGTCATGATTTGTTGATAAAGGGTGATGAATGGAAGTAAACTTAGAACAATATCGTTCTAACTCAGAAAACTAGGCTGGAACAGCAAAGACAGGTGAGGTATTGATCTAATTTAAACTAGTATTTTGCATAGTAGTGAGTAAATGGAGGGAAAAACAAAGGAAGTAAAGTCTGCTATGGACATTCGGTCTTCCAGCAGCCTTTAAAAGAGGGAAAAGTCACAAATATGAGATCCTCTCAAATCTGAGAAACTTCAAGAAAATTAAGAGGTTGGCGAAACTGATATAATCAAACATACATTATATAGTCATTACAACACCCAGTTGGATCATCCATGCCCGGGCTCTTAAGATTTAGAGGAAAAAAGAGGAGGAATATGCTAGCATCCATTAAACAAGAAGTCTCAAATATCAATCTATACCCAGGGAACCAGAGGCCTCGTTAAAGCTTTACAATCGGGAGCTTAGCTCTACCATCCATCCTCCAAAAAATATGAAAATTGAGTCTATATACTCAAAGCAAGTCACCTCCTTGGCCCCGGGAGGGTAGCTGAGCTACCTCATTTAAGGCTTTACGTGCGCATGATCTTCCTTCAGACTGTACACGCTGCTTCTTGTCTGACACTGCTTCAGACGACATGGCTTCTGCAGGGAAACTATCCATCAGAGTACCACGAGCTTACTGCTTCTGACCCTTTCCACGCCCTCCATTTATGGGTTGAGATGAGGTCTCAACCACCTGCTCAATATTTATTAATTGTTTCTTCCATGGAGGGTGGTCGAGACTGAATACATAAAGAGAGACCCTATGTCTTTTGAAGCCTCGGTAGCCGAAATGTCGAAACAGCTCCTGGGCACTTTTCGCATTTCGCGTTTCGGGATTTCGAAATGCAATGGAAGAGCAACCCTTTGTCATTTGGAGTCTCGGTAGTCAAAATGTCGAAACGACACCTGGGCGCTTTTCGCATTTCGCGTTTTAGGTTTTCGAAATGCAGTGGAAGAGAAACCCTTCGTCCTTTGAAGTCCCGGTAGCCGAAATGTTGAAACGGCTCCTGGGCGCTTTTCGCATTTTGCATTTTGAGGTTTCGAAATGCAGTGGAAGAGAAACCCTTTATCCTTTGAAGTCCCGGTAGCCAAAATGTTGAAACGACTCCTAGGCGCTTTTCACATTTCACGTTTCGGGGTTTCGAAATGCAATGGAAGAGCAACCCTTAGTCCTTTGAAATCCCGGTAGCCGAAATCACGAAGCGGCTAATCATTTCGTGACTTTGGCCATAAGAGAGGAGCTCATGCGCTAAACCTCGTGCAACTCCGCGACTCAAGCTTACCCAATGATCGTCGATCTGCTCCATCTACGGATCCTCATCGTTGAAAACAAAACGCCCGCTCGCTTATTTTAAGCCCAAAATGGACCTTTTTTGTGTGTTGCGCTCAACGCTCATGACTACGGCCTTTAAATAAAACGCATTTGATGTGTTTTTAAACCCCATTTCTACGCATTTACACCAAGGGCATGAAATCGGAGAGAAACACCCCCTTTTAAGAATTGGCACTAACATTAGGCTCCATGGGGGATAGAGTTGTCCCTACGATGATCTAAGAGCTCTTTTTGTAATTCTAGTTGCCTTCTATTGGGCTATGGAGTCATTTATTAAGCTGAAAATAAACAGAAAAACAATATTTACAAAAAATAGAGGAGATGACTAAGGCTCAAACAAAACATTTCTTCAGGAAATGCCCATTTACTGGGCTGTTAAAAACTACTCCACCCTCCAAATCCTTCAACTTGTACGTGTTATTTAAGAATACTTCAGAGATTTTGAAGGGCCTAATCCAGAGGACATCAAACTTGTTGTGTTTGCCCCTATCCTGCCTGGGTGCATCCCACTTAAGCACCAAATCCCCCAGCTCGAATTCCTCCTTCCTGACCTTCCTGTCAAAGGCTTGCTTGATCTTTTGTTGATGACTGTGAGCTATGTCCATTACCTGCTCCCTGATCTGTTGCACTTCCACCACTTGATGAATTCTTCTAACCATATGGTCTAGCTCTCCTTCATTATATTGAAATAACTTTGCTACAGGTAAAGCGAGCTGAGTGGGAAACATAGCCTCTGTCCCATAAACAAGTTGAAAAGGTGAGGTGCCCAGGGACTTCTTTGTTTTCACTCGATCAGCCCATAGAGTGAATTTGAGCTTTGAATCCCAGGCCTTCTTATTGTCTTCCAATAATCTTTTAATGAGTTTGATTAGACTTTTATTGGAAGATTATTCTAGTCCATTTCCTTGAGGATAATAGGGAGTGGAGTGAATTAGTGAAATTTCGAACTGCTCACAGAACTTAACTAGAGGCTCAGACTTGAAAGAAGCAGCATTATCTGAGACAATCCTGCTGAGACAGCCAAATCTAGCTATGATATCCTCCAGGAAGCTGATAATTACTTTGTGTGATGCACTCCTGGTGGGGGCAGCTTCTATCCACTTGGTGAAATAGTTTGTTGCCGTCAGGATCCATCTGTGTTGGCCGCTTGAAGGAGGATGAATTTCTCCAATGAAGTCCAACCCCCACTGTTGAAAGGGTGTTGAAGCTACTACAGGCTTTAGTGGCATAGATTTGAGCTACTGCTTTCCTGAGAACCTTTGGCATTTGATGCAAGCTTTGATTTCTCTGCAGACATCAGTGAACAAGGTGGTCCAGTAGTACCTAGTCCTAAGAATTTTGTGAGTTCTGGTCTTCTAGAAATGATGCCCTCCACAAAGGCCGCTATGGAAATCAAACATAACTTTCTGGGCTTCCTGTGGGTTCGGACACCTCATAAACACCCCTAGAGGGTCTCTTCAGTATAAGACTTGGTCAATATGGCAATATCTGACCGCCTTGAGCTTTAAATCTCTTTCGTTGATTTTTCCCATTCCATCAGAAGACTTCAACTCTTGCATAAAGTACAAAATGTCTCTATATCAGGTGCATTCTGCTAGTGATAAGCCACCCTGAGAGCTTTTGTTGGGCGACTCGGCTTGCTGATTTTCTGATCAAGCATTGATGAAGCTAACCCCCAAGGCCTTGTAATTGGATTCAGCCAGCAGCTTGTCTAAACCCTGCCCTTTAACCAACTTGGTGGGCTTTATCTCCAGGTCAAACCTAAGGATCTTGGCAATCCATTTACCTCTTCTCCCATCTATGTCAGGTTGTATAAGGATGTCTTTCATAGAGGCTGAAGGAACATATGCAGTCACTTTTGAATGCAACACATAGACTCTGAAAGCTTTGAGAGCTTTCACCAAGGCATGGGCCTGCTTCTCCATGATCTCATACTTGATTTCTGCATCTCTTAATGCCTTACTGAAGAAGGAAATGGGTTGCTCTCGCCCTTCCTCATTTTTCTGCAATAAGACCGTTGTTATTGTATCAAAAGAAGCAAAAGAAAAAACTAGGAAATCCTTGGAATAATCAGGACTGATCAGCATAGGTGCCTCAGTCAATGCCCTTTTTATTTGGACAAAAGATTCCCTGGGTTCAGCGGCCCATTTTACTTCATTTCCCTTTCTGAGCATGGTTGTGATGTGTTTCACCAACTCAGCAAAATTTGAGACGAACCTCCTTAGAAAGTTAATCTTTCCTAAAAAAGCCTGAACTTCCTTTCTAGACTTGGGAAGTGATAGGGTCTGAATTGCCTCTACCCTACTGGGAACAATTCTCACTCCCTCTGCTGATACTATATGGCCTAACAACTTCCCCTCCTTCATAGCAAACAAAGATTTCTTGGGATTTNCCTGAACTTCCTTTCTAGACTTGGGAAGTGATAGGGTCTGAATTGCCTCTACCCTACTGGGAACAATTCTCACTCCCTCTGCTGATACTATATGGCCTAACAACTTCCCCTCCTTCATAGCAAACAAAGATTTCTTGGGATTTAAGGAAATTCCAAACCTCTGGCATTTCAAGAAAACTTTCCTCAAGTGACAGCAGTGCTCTATATCAGACCTGGAGAAGACTGTGATGTCATCCAAATAGATCACCACAAACTGATCTTTCTCCCCGATGAAGGCTATGTCCATGGCTCGCTGAAATGTTGCTCCTGCATTCGTTAAACCAAAAGGCATTTTGGCATACATGAAGGTGCCCCAAGGAGTGGTGAAGGTTGTTTTTTCTCTGTCCTCGGGCATGACTCTTATCTTATTATAGCCAGAAAAACCATCAATCATGGATATCCTAGACGCAGCAGTTACCCTATGCAATATGTGTTCCATGTTGGGCAAGGGATAGTTGTCTTTCTTTGAGCTCTTGTTCAGGTTCCTGAGATCAACACAAAGCCTGATTTCTCCAGTTTTCTTCCTCACCGGGACCAAATTGGCCATCCACTCAGAATATCTCAAGGGGACAATGATTTGGGCATCTAACAACTTCTTCACTTCTCTCTCCATGATAGGCAACAACATGGGATTTATCTGTCTTAGTTTCTGCCTAAATGGCTTAGCCTCTTCCTTCAGTGGGATCTTATGTTCAATGACAGTTGTGTCATATGTCTTGAGGTCTTCATAGGTCCATGCAAACACATTAGCAATTTCCCTTAATAACTCATTATATTTGGCCCTCTGCTCTTTGGTCAAACTGCTTGACAACTTGACAAGCTTAGGCTCCTCCTGTGTGCCGATGTTGCACTCTGCTATATCAACATCTCCATTTGAAACCCTACCCTTTACTGCCACATCATTTCCATCGAACAGTCTTTCTAAAGGGACTAGTCCCTTTGAAATATGGTTGCTAGGCAAATGAATAATGTGGTGATCAACAATTTTATTTAAAAATTCCTCAGGGTGAGGGTGACTTTCGAGATCAGGATCCTTATCAATGTGCAATGCAGAAAATTCATTGACAGACTGAAGAAATTTTTTGATTTCAATATCGTCTTCGAATACCTTCCAATGCTTGATATTGTCCGGGACAGAGGGCCTATATCTTATCTCAACCTCATATTTGATCTTAGGCGGCAGAGGGATCCTGAACAGACTAGCTGAGACAGCCAAGGAATCGGCCAAAGTATTTTCCTTTCTTGGAATAAAAGAAATGTTGAAAGCTGAGAAGAAATTATCAATCAGGTCCCACACTTCATTTTTGTAACTCCTGAGCCAAGGATGCTTAGCCCGATAAGCATTTCTGACTTGTTGGATTATCAACTCAGCATCTATGAACACTTCTACCTCCTTAATTCCCATTTCTTTTGCAGCCCTCATACCCAGAACAAGAGCTTCATATTCTGACACATTATTAGCAGCTTCAAATTCTAACTTGTATGACAGGGATATGGTTTCCTGACAAGGTGACACAAAAACCACTCCAGCGCCAGCGCCTTCGCTAGAAGAAGCTCCGTCGAAGAACATCTTCCAAACAGAGGTGGTTGGAGGAGGTGTCTCGTGATTAAATATGGGTTGCTTTCTGATCTAAAAAGGGGATTCAAGAGTATCAGTGATCTACAATAAACTAGACCCCAAATCAATATCAAGTGCAAAGAGAGGGCGATTGGTGGGGTCTGCTTCGTCACTAACAATGCAGGCCAGCTGAGCTTCTCTGTACAACCTCCTGTGTTCCCCTCCAAAGAATGGAATGGTGGCATATGTGAGATCCATCTGTAATTTTCCTCCAAGTTTTTTAATCCAGGATATTGACAACAACATGCCGAACTTGGGGGGAACATCAGCTACTACAATGTCCATGACCACACTCTTCATTGGCAGCTGAAATAAAGAGACCACCAAGACTTTGATTACTCCAAGGCATTGCACCCTCCTTGAATCAAAAGAGTACAAATTGTGATAATCCTTTGTCACTTCCAACCCCAATTCCTCCATGACTATTTTTGGCATAAGGTTGTGGGACGCTCTTGAATCCATGAGGCAATTATGCAGCACCTTATCATGTATGTTCAGGGATGTGTAGAAGGGGGGGGGGATGAATCATCTCTATCTTCTACCATGGGACCTAGGATGACTGTTGGCTTTTCATCTTGAAGATTTACTGAGTCTGTGGAAGGCCGGGGGGACTCAAACTATAGCAGTTTGGAGAGGGACCTTTTGAAATCTTCATTTTTAACTAGTTCTGAGAGGGGTACGGGAATTCTAATCTTTTAAATTTCGTGCTCAAAACTAAAGGAAGAAAGAGGCTTAGGAGCTTCCCTTACCTCAGAGACAGGTTATTTGACTGTTGGTGAAGGATTCTGAGTTTTCTTTTCTTTAGCAGTGATTGTTGCGGGCTTAGCAGGCCTTTCCGCTATGAGAGGTTGATCGTGGCTATCAAAATTCCCTTCTTTCTTCTTTGAACTGAGATGGTATATGTTATGAGTGTTGTTGGCCTTTTCCCCTTTACTCAACTCACTGATTTGAATGTTCATAAGGGATTCTTGGTATGCAGATTGAGTCAAATGGGGAAAAGGGGTAGTTTCTTCAATACAGTGAATTTCAGGGTCGAGCTCATCTATCTCCTCTCCTTCCTCATGAGCAACTAGGTTATTTTGGAGAGGGGTTTGAATCCTCTGATCATCTCTATCTTTGCTCCTTTGTTCCCTTAGCAAAGCCTGTGGCACATTATTGCTAGGCCTCCTGAAGCCTCTGTTATCAGTATTTTGGGGATTTCTATACATGGGCTTCCCTTCTAACTCCCACCTTTCCATTCTAGTCGAAAGCAATTTTAGCACTTTAGTTACCTCGTCCATCTGAAGGGGAAGGGGAGAGGAATTGGATGGGGAGGCTTCAGGTCTCTTCCTGGATATGTCTCTATCAGCCTTATTCCTGAGCCGGTCAACAGCCAATATGTTAGATTCTACTTCCACGACTACATCCTGCATGTGTGCCAGAGTAGTTGCTCTCCTTTCCCTTAAAAGGAGGCAGAAATCGGGATCAAAAGCGCTAGCATAGGTGATTTTAGTAGAGGCTTCTGAGGGCTTTATTTCTGTGGGGATCTTATTGTACATTTTATTGAATCTCTTGGAGAAGTCAAAGACAGACTCTCCTTCCTTTCTCTTCAAAGACCCAACTCTGTCATGTAATACATGAAGTCTTTTTTGTCTCCCCACTGTCTCAAAAAGGCATTATCCAAAGCCTCAATCCCATCGATAGATCCAGGAGGCAGGGCCCTAAACCACTTTCTAGCCTCGCCTTCAAGGCTATGGATGAAAATCCTCATCCATACGTCTGCATGCATGATAACATGATCATCTATAAAACTGTAAAAGGCTTCAAGGTGTTATTCTGCAGCTATGTCCCCTTCGCTTGTAAACTTGGGCAGCTGCTTAAGGTATCCATTTGCTAGAAGGGCATTGAGAGGCTGAAGTAACACAAGGGGAGCATACCTAGCAGCTATTATAGCCTCCATCCTGGTCATGGGGGGATTTGCTCCTGCCATAGGAATATTAGGTGGAGGAGAACTCGGAGGAGAAGGAGCCCAAACAGGGGATACTAGAAATGAGCTTCCAGGTGGAAGGGGGAACAATGGGGGATTCAGAGAGAAGGCTAAGGGGCTTGAATCAACAGATGCTTCTTTCTATGCAGTATCAGCAACAGTAATAAGAGGAGGGGTGGTAAAGATGGGAGTGGGGATATCTTCTGTGGTCTTGGGTCTACACCAAGGTACAACTTCAGGGGAGAGGGGAGTGACAAGGATTTCTCCCTCCAATCCCAGACCAGAAGGGGAAAACTTAGTAGAAACACTTCTAAAATTCAGGAAACGGGAAACTTCAGAAAAAGGTCTGCTAGGAAGCTGAGAAGAAGAAAATGGAGTTCCTACAGAAGGAGATGGCAAATTACCTAGTTCAGTGGTGGAAGTTTCTCCTTCAGAGGCCTTTCCTTTTCTGATAATCACCTCCGGATCAGCTTCAGGTGTAGCTAGAGGCAGCTGTGGATGGGACCGCGTGTGTCTACCTCTAGAAGCCACAACTAAAACAGCAGGTTCACCACAGTGGAGTCGTCACAATGGAGACGCCAGGTGCACAGTAGCAATCTCATAGGGCTCTGATGCCTGATGCACCTTCAGAATTAGAGGCTCAATGTCGTTCAATCCCAGGGAAAATTTCCAACTTCGTCCCCGGCAACGGCGCCTGAAATGTTTGCGTCAGGAGTCACTCTTGGATTGCAGCAAGAGTAATCCTGAGGTCCATCAATTTAAATGTCACAATTTGTTGATAAAGGGTGATGAATGGAAGTAAAATTAGAACAATATCGTTCTAACTCAGAAAACTGGGCTGGAACAGCAAATACAGGTGAGGTCTTGATCTAATTTAAACCAGTATTTTGCATAGTAGTGAGTAGATGGAGGGAAAAACAAAGGAAGTAAAGTATGCTCTGGACATCCGGTCTTCCAGTAGCCTTTAAAAGAGGGAAAAGTCACAAATATGAGATCCTCTCAGATCTGAGAAACTTCAAGAAAATTAAGAGGTTGGCGAAACTGATATAATCAAACATACATTATATAGTCATTACAACACCTGGCTAGATCATCCATGCCCGGGCTCTTAAGATTCAGAGGAAAAAAGGGGAAGAAGATGCTGGCATCCATTAAACAAGAAGTCTCAAATATCAATCTATACCCAGGGAACCAGAGGCCTCGTTAAATCTTTACAATCGGGAGCTTAGCTCTACCATCCATCCTCCACAAAATATGAAAACTGAGTCTATATACTCAGAGAAAGTCACCTCCTTGGCCCCAGGAGGGTAGCTGAGCTACCTCATTTAAGGCTTTATATGCACATGATCTTCCTTCAGACTATACACTCCACTTCTTGTCTGACACTGCTTTAGACGACATGGCTTCTACAGGGAAACTATCCATCAGAGTACCACGAGTTGACTGCTTCTGACCCTTTCCACGCCCTCCATTTATGGGTTGAGCTGAGGTCTCAACCACCTGCTCAATATTCATTAACTGCTTCTTCCATGGAGGGTGGTCAAGACTAAATACATAAAGAGAGACCCTGTGTCTTTTGAAGTCTCGGTAGCCGAAATGCCAAAATGGCTCCTGGGCACTTTTCACATTTCGCATTTCGGCATTTCGAAATGCAGTGGAAGAGAAACCCTTTGTCCTTTGAAGTCCCGGTAGCCGAAATGTCGAAACAGCTTCTGGGCGCTTTTCGCATTTCGCGTTTCAGGTTTTCGAAATGTAGTGGAAGAGCAACCCTTCATCCTTTGAAGTCCCGATAGCTGAAATGTCGAAACAGCTCCTGGGCGCTTTTCGCATTTCGCGTTTCAGGGTTTCAAAATGCAATGGAAGAGCAACCCTTTGTCCTTTGAAGTCCCGGTAGTCGAAATGCCGAAAGGACTCCTGGGTGATTTTCGCATTTCGCGTTTCGGGGTTTCAAAATGCAGTGGAAGAGCAACTCTTTGTCCTTTGAAGTCTCGGTAGCCGAAATCACGAAGCGGCTAATCATTTCGTTACTTTGGCCATAAGAGAGGAGCCTGTGTGCTAAACCTCGTGCAACTCTGCGACTCAAGCTTACCCGATGACCATCGATCTGCTCCATCTGTGGATCCTCGTCGTTGAAAACAAAATGCCCGCTCGCTTGATTTTAATCCCGAAATGGACCTTTTCTATGTGTTGCGCTCGACGCTCATGACTGCGGCCTTTGAATAAAACGTGTTTGATGGGTTTTTAAACCCCATTTCTATGCATTTACACCAAGGGCCTGAAATCGGAGAGAAACACCCTCTTGCAAGAATTGGCGCTAACAAACACACACTCAACTCACTCATCTATTGTGCAAGTATTAAAGGAAGTTGCAGTTACCAGTTGCCGAAAGAAGGAAGAGAGAGAGAGGCACATCCTTGGAAGAGGAATTTATGTGTTGTTTGGTTCATTATCTTGGCATTGTATTGGCTATCTATATTAAAAAAAAATTGTTGGGTTTTCTTCCCCTTGAGGGTTTCCCAGGATAAATGCTTGTGTACTCTTGTGATTGTGTTTCTCTCAGTGATCCTGTCTATGCTATTGTTATCTAGTAAATAGAAAGGTAACCTAATAATAGCTTAAACTTTAACACATCCACCACACATTAAGTAAGTTTGACCATGATATGTCTGAGCATAAGTGTTGTTAATCTTTTGATAAAGTTTGTATAAGCAAGGAAATAGAAATCTCTGCTATAGAACAAAAAAGTTGGTTATACATAGAGGAGGAATATTCACAAGTGATTTTTCAAAAATGCTCAATTTTCATGTATTCATGCTAATTGTCATCAAATATTTATTGGAAATTTTTAAATGAATGTGGCATTAGATGTACTTCATGATATGATCAATTTGTATTTTCATGATCTTGTGATCATCTTTCTCTGTGTTCAGGATTATTACTCATAAATTGTGTGCCCATAATTTATTAGCAGCTCTTAGATCATGTTCGTAGCGGCTCTCAAATTGGTATCAGAAAGTTTGTAGCAGTTTGCATGAGGACATGTAAAGCACTCTTTGGTTTGGGGGTGAAGAGATCCTCATATCCCTTCCAAATCTTTAGATTCATGGCAGTATCTCCTGCATCACCAGCATCTCCAGCCAATTATTTTTCTCTTCAACAAATCAACTTTTGTTCTCTTCGACTTTCATCAGCTTCCATCAGTTCTCAGCCTTGGTCCACTTCATCTTAAAATTTCAGCATCCACATCATGTTTCTGCAGACATTTCATCATGTTCTACATAGTTTCCACTTCAACATGTATTAGAATTCAAAGCAAAGGTAACTTGAGGTAAAACGGGTACAAATCTTTTTAATTTAGTATTACCCACTCCACACTCCACTATGCATTATCACAACTATTCAATAAACCCTCCATCTTCACTCCACTTGTCATAATGAAAAATATACTCTGATGATAAGACCAAGTAATGAAAAGGAAATATATGGTATACAAATACAAAGCAACATCTATAGTGTCTTCTTTTTGCACATCATAAAGCATTCTTAAGTCATCTCAAAGAGAATGAAATCATTGTTGCTTATCCAAACAAAGAACCACAAAGTAAATATTGGTCTTAAAATTAATGTAAGATACAAAGTATAAAGATGTCCAAGTTCATACGACCACCATCACCATCATTTTATAAACCATTCTCCACATGTAAACCATTCACCATCACTCTGATACCCCATCCACTGTTTGTCCTCCATTTTTATGATAATTTTGTTTCTCCATTTGAAATCAATCTGTGGCAGTTTCCAAAGTGTCACTCCACAAGAAACAACACCTACACAAAAGAAACAATGTCACATAACTCTATAAGCAGAGTATCATAAGTTATTCACCTTGYTTGCATGAGGACATGCAAATCCTTGGGTTTAGGGGTGTGTTGGGCTCCAATTTTGTCATATTTTCCGCCATACAAATGCATTCATCRTAATACCTTTTTTCTCGCATTTCRCCTATACTATATTTTTAATTACACCATAAACCTCCATTATCTCTTGTCATTCGTCCATTGTGGTTAATACATCATTGTTTCCTATGTTTTTAGTGATTAAAGAAGGTTTTTCCATGTTTTATTAATGACAGTTTATGAGCATGCACAATCATTTATTACTCACACTCCATGTCATCCGGTACCAAAACGTTCTAGGTCATTCGGTACCAGCATCAACAACCATCCGGTACTGGATTATAGTCAAAAATTTGGCATTCTTCTAGAGGAAAATCGGGGACATAAGTTTTGTCCAGAGTGACATAAACAAGCAGACATTTGTGTCAAAATTCCCCCAACTCGCACGTTCGGAACTACAGCTCAGGGAACAATTCTGTAAAATTAGTAAAAAACTCAAACTGCCAACTTGTGCCTCAATTTACGTGCAGATGCAGGCAAATCTCAAAATTCTAAGAGATGGGTTTTGTCTAAAATATAGAAAATTGAGTGAAACAAGGGTATTTTTTCAAAATTTGAAATGGTTTAAGAAATAAGGAAGGATCTTTAACCCAAATCTGTCATATTTGGTGAAAAACACAAATTTGGGGATTTTTTTCTAAAATTGTAAAATTTGAAATCAAAATTTGGGATTCGGTTTTATCCAATCCCCCAGCTGGTTTCATGTATAAATAAGGGTCAAAGGACTGATATGTCACTAATGATTATCATTCATGAAATTGTATTAGGGAGAGATTCATTATAAAGAAATGGAATTGATAAGAAAAGAATTGTAATAAGAGATTTTGATTTCTAATAAACCAGAACAGTTCATTGTTGAGATTTGATGCATTATTCCAGTTCCGATCTGAATTAGTCTTCCAGGAGCATGCATAGGTCGGGTAGGACCCCTCGATCTGGGTATTTCCCTATTGTTATTTCTTTTGCTAATTAGTTTATGATTTTGATTTGATTTGATTTCCATGCACTATGTGTTTCAATTCTGCAATTGGTTTCATGGACAACTCGAATAGATGCCCTTCCACTCAAAGCATCATCATTCATCATTTAACCTCAATCATACTCCCTTCACAAGCTCCTAATATATGTTTTTTCATGCTACTCTATTTCTGTGCTTAATGATTATTTGACCAATGATTCATTGCTTTGTGCCTTGTTTTAATTATGCTCATTCATGCTTGATTACTTTGCCATCTATTTGTTGCTCACATTATTAAATAATGTTTTTATTTCCTGGTTGTGTCAAATGCATAAACCAAAGTTTTGATCTTTAGTTGGATATTTGAATTCATTTATAAATAGAAGACATAGAAACATAGGTTCAGAACTGCACTTATTATTTACAATTTAGAGTGTGTGCCATCCTTCATGATGTGCTTACAAATTGATTACCCATGCATGGGCATTTACATTTGTTTATGAGCATGTCCCCCCCCTCTCTTTTCTTCATTATTTGAACCCAAAACTTGCATATTAACACACACCACCCATTATGCATCTATTCCTTTTCATTCACCTCATTTCCTAGCTTGGTTGATTGCACCTAAATCCTCTAAGTTAGACAATTGTCACCAAGAATCCATTTCATTTTCTTCAACCATTTTTCAGTGTTTTATTTGACTGTGTACATTCAACCTTTTGAGTCAACTATAGAAGTATTCCTCCCTTCTTTATGATTATTCTTTGTTGAGTTCTACAATGTGCATTGAAAATTCTATGTTCAACTCTTCTTAACGCATATAACTTTCAGCTTTCTTGACAGAGTTGGTATTTCTTTCTATCGCATAAGAATTTCAATTCTTTGCTTCACAACTCTACAGTATCATAGTTGCTTACATGATTGATGCACTTGATTGTGGAAATATATTGATTTTAGATTGCATATATTATTTGATTACAGTTTGATTGATTGCTTTTAACTTCAGCTTGCCTCTTCCTATAGTTTGAGTGATTTGCTTTGTGTGTTTTAGGTTCAGTTCTTGCATTCACATTTCATTTCATTCACATAGTTTGAAATAAGTTTTGTTTTCTATTTGTTTGATTTCCTTTCGTTAGTTTGCTTCAATTTGGATTTCTCATAGCTTTCCTACACTTTACTTCTTGTACTTAGTTTTTATGTCATGTACTTTGGATTACTCCACTTTAATTTCTTGCAGTTTTAATCACCAAAGGGAAAGATTAAATGTCTAACTCGTGAGAAATGGCCTCCCCACGTTGGGTTCTACCTAAGGTGTTAGTTTATTTCCTGTCAATTGAATTCATTCGTTTGTTTCCTTTATTGCATTAAAGTGTGGTTTGTCGGCATTATATATTAGACTAGGATAGGCTCCAATCCTGCATTTTTTGTGCTTGCACCTCGAAGCTTACAAGCCCCGATTGATCATTTAATGTTGGGAATTAATAGTGCATATATTTAGCCTAACATGTTGCTTGAGTAAAAATTATAAAAGAGGGTGGGAAAACCCTATATATACAAAGAGAGAGACACCCTAAATTAGAGCCTAAGTTACTAATAAGAGTAGTTAGGCCCTTATTACATGTAAGTGGCATTTTACAATCATTAAAATATGATCCCAGAAAGACCTAAGATGCATTAATATAACATTATGAACTTATAACAAAATGGCTAGAGTCTAATTGCATAATAAAGGTAGTGTCTAGGTACACAACATATTGTCCTCTTCATGAAGCTTTGTCCTCAAAGCTAAAATTCCAAAGGGTGGCTTGAAAATTCTACTACACTAACTTAAAATGCATTTTTTCCGCATTAGAAGTCCAACATATGTCATATGTTAGCGCAAACAATATAGAAACATCTCAAGATCTTTAAAAAACATGAGACTACCAAACTTTGGTAGTGTAACTCACCTTTTGGACTTCAATATGATTAATGCATTGTGGTTACAAAAGAAAGTATTGGCTCACACTAACAAAGTTACTGCAAAAAGAAGGGGGGAGATTTGAACTATTAACCACTTTATTTAAACAAATTCCATTGCACCAAAGTTGTTTCCATCTAATGCATGAAATGAGAAAGGGGCATTATTTTCTAGTCAACGGTTGCAAGGCACCATGCAAGGACATTTGCAAGTGAACAAATGTGCACTATATTATTTTTGGCCAAATACAATGGTCTTTCCCACTTTGTTTTTGTTTCCCATGTATACCTCTCAAGCTTCCCTTGTATCATCACCTTGAGCTTCCCATCAAAGTGGATGTGAGGAAGTACAATTGTTGAAGATGTCCCCTACCAATGTAAAATGGTTGTACCAAAAGTCTCGAACAAACATGGGATCCATGTTGCAAACATTGAAGGTCCCTATATTTTAGAAGGTCCTCCAAAATATTTCCAACTCATTATCAAGCGGGAGTTTTATGGCCACTTATTAAAAGAATACTTATATTTTTTAAGTAGTTAAATAACACCTAAAGTATGGGGTTGGTGAGAACGCTATACCTCCCTACAACACAAGCGAGTAGTGAATTCAAATTGGCTTTTCTTTATGTGATTGGAGTCTACTAACAATATATTCATGGTCATGTTGTTAAAACAAGATATCAAGTTGACTAATTTCAATCAATTACAAKAAGGGAGATCAAGGGTTCTCTTATGTATACTAGGGGTTGGGATTGATCTATCATTTTAACATGGTTATCTTGGTATTCATGTGCATTATTCCTAAATTTTTCATATATCTTGTTGTAGTGGTATAAATMTTCAACCACATAAAGTTTTATAGGGATACAAACATGGTCATATTCACCCATTTGAATGAAGATATTCTTTGAGAATAGCCTTCTCTAGTGAACTAGATGAACGTGTTTGTTGTGCTTTGTTGAAAATGCTCAACAAGATTATAAGGGTCCAAGTATGGTTCAACCAGGACACTAGGAATCATTTGATCAAAATATTCAACCGTGTATATGTAAAAGAATGGTTGTGGCGTTGGAGAGAAAGTTTAAAATGGATAAGATCCAAGTTCAAACTATTTGTCACCGCATGCTCATGACATTCCTTGATTATTGTTTCTTCATTTTTCAACTAGTACGTTATGCTTACCAAGAAATTCGTCGTACAGAGGGAGACTTAGTGGAAGTGAAGTTGGGAGATCTCCTTTTCCACTTGTAAATCCTCTTCATATGGAGATTCATCATAGTGGGAATGAAATGTATAAAAATAAAAGTAGTTCTCTTCAAATAGTTGGAAGATATGTATATAAGGGTCCAAGTATTGTTCAACCAAGACACTAGGAATCATCTGATCAAAATATTCAACCATGTATATGTAAAAGAATGGTTGTGGGGTTGGAGAGAAAAATTCAAATGGATAAGATCCAAGTTCAAACTATTTGTCACCACATGCTCATGACATTCCTTGATTATTTTTTCTTCATTTTTCAACTAGTACATTATGCTTACCAGAAAATTCATCGTACAAAGGGAGGCTTTGTGGAAGTGAAGTTGGGAGATCTCCTTTGCCTCTTGTAAATCCTCTTCACATGGAGATTCATCATAATGAGAATGATATGTATAAAAATAAAAGTAGTTTTCTTCCAACCATGCATCTAATTATGTTCCATATTTTCTATATTGAATAAATAATAAATATAACACAAATGCATTTTGTAAGGCTTCCATCTAGTTCTTTTTTTCTTTTTCTTTTTCTTTTTCTTAAAAAAAACTTAGGTTTAACATCCACAATTTCTTTGGTCTAAGTCGTCTTGGGAGTTATCAATGACCAATCGGTTGCCACTTGAGGGGGTGTACCTTTCAATGGATCCAAGGTACTCATGTTGTGTTGGGGCTCGTCCATATTGCTTAAATAACCCCAGCTAGCACCTATGAACCCGTTTACTGACACTTGGAATTGAACCTAAGACCTCCCAGAGCCCCAAAGGGTCGAAGGACGGTGGCTTTGTCAATCCACCTATAGGCCTAAGCCCACTTCCATCTAGTTTTTATTTGAATATGACCTATTTTTTTGTAAAAACCTTTTTAAGCAAGGGATTGATACAAAAAAATATAGGAAAACTTGCATTAAGTATCTCTTTTTTCCTCATAAAAATTAGAAACTAATATTTTATATGCAATTAGATATGGACTTATTCAATCAATGAAAAATAACTTTGATTTTCTCACTTCAATTGAGTGCTATGATGATTTTCCCCTTTTAGCCAGGGTTTTGAGCCTAAACTAAAAAACTACTCTTGTAGCTTATCACTTTGTCTATACTTCCTGAAATATCTTATAAAACCCCTCATTGAAATTCTTTTAAATCTAGCTTTTAAAAAAAGAATGGTGTTCAATTGAAAACTATAGTGGAAAGTTATACTTCATTAAAGATAGGGTCTTTGAATGGATAACATTTGGGTGCTACTCCAAAAGGGAAAATTGCAGTGGTTGTATGTTCCTTGATATTGCTTCAAAACTTACAAGTGAGCATTCATTAGAAGTGTGTTTAAGTCTAATTATGCCCTCTGCACATTTAAACCTTTTTCTGTTGTATAGATCCAAAATCTACTTTGATAATATCTATAATGTCCATGTGACCAAAATGGGCATTACCACTACACTTAATATTGATGATGGCAAATACAAAAGTAAATAAAGATGAAGGATTGAAAGCACTCACACACCCAATTTTTATAATGCCCTTGCAATTCCAAAAACATGGAGGAAGACATCTCCAAAAATAGTACTCAAATGAATAACAAAATTTCATTTATTAATAATAAAATGATGATACAAAAGAGAGGAGGTATCACCTTTTTATAAAAAAGAGTGACCAAAACTCTTTATGGCCCAAATTACCTTTATCAAGTAATTAGGATT
>SNQJ01S0185034.1:0-18784 GCA_010110895.2 Picea sitchensis | reverse complement strand
TTTTATGTGTGATTGATCTATCATTTGATTATTTTTGAATTTATTCTTAATGTTAAATGTTGGATAATATCAATATTCAGATCTGAGTTTTCTCTCATTCTTAAATATTGATCATCTTAATATCACATGATTTTTTTAATTAGATGTCTTTCTATTGTTATCAATTTAATCCAACATCAAACACTTCTTTGAATTTATTCTAGAAGTACTAGTATTTTTTTGTCATAGGTTTTCCTCAAAATCATGACAAGAAGGAGCTCAGACAACACAAAAAGATAATACCAGTTTCGCTGATCAGCTATAGGTTAGTCTGTGTGTTATTTAGTTAAATTAATTATTAATGAAATGATGATTGCATAAATTATCTTTGACTGTTTGTGTATCATTGTTTCAATCGTATTCATTTAGTATTTATTTGTTTAATATCTTATAAAAAAAAAAAAAGTGTTGTTCATATTTGATTCAAAAACTTTATGAAACAATCATTTTCGCAAGATTTCATGCAAACCTTGTAAATTGTATATAAACTATTCATAATCATTTGTATATTCACATTCTTAGATAAATATTTGTAATTATTGTGTCGACTGTTAGAATATTTTCTTTAGTTAGTTTATTTCATTTTTATATCTTTAGGACCCTAGTTGGCTAACAGAGCCATTAAACATGTCAGAATAGGTTGCACCGAACGACTTGGGTTATTTAGACAACCCCAGACTGGATCTATTCTTTTAGTTGATGGCAAGTCAAATTTGCCCATCAATACAATTAAAACAAGAGTTCTTAGGAAAGTCTTAGGTCTTTGAGGAAAATACATTAATAATACATGGATATAGGATGGGGAAAAAATGGTAATCTAAGGGTCCATCATATTATTGTAAATCAAGGTATTACTGACATTTGATATGTAAAGAAACATATAAGTGTTCCACATTTTCTCTAGTTCCTCGAAGAGATGATACAAAATACAAGGAGGAAACCATTAGCCTAATTCCATCATGGGATTGTAAAACTACTCATTTGTGATCAATTATAAAGACACCCACACGGTTTCATGATATAGAATCCTATTACTGAGTGATGAGTAGTTTACAACCCTATAAATTATTAGAGATGTGAACACACACCCTACACTAGAGATAAGAAATAAAAATGAGTGTGGACAAGGTTTGCACTAGCACTAAAAGAAGAGAACAATAGTGAAGAGAATAGAGCAGGGAGAACATGGGACTCGATGTATAGAAATTAAGGATATAGTTGAATATATTTATACCACATTATTGGATATAGGGGGATCATCCCATATAAACGCCCATCCTCTGGATCAGAAAAACACAATAGTGGTAGAAATATAAAATAAATAATCCAAGATCTAAGAAAAGAGCCCATGTAGCCAAGAGTGGAGGGTATCAGGGGAGGGAGGAACATGTAGGAAGTGGAGGTTGGTATCAGGGGAGAAGGAGGGAGAGGATCACGAGAGAAGGAGGAGAGGTGCATGGAGGAGGGAGGGATAAATTTCGATTCCACAAACTTCCTTGGAAAAACCATGGTATGAAAAAATAGTCTCCAAACCCTATTTTGCCTCCATATTCAACTATTGATCTCACACCTCACAGGATAGTGATTTAGTGATGTGTTGATGCTGTTGTTTTCTATTTTTGTTTGACTTCCTTTTCTTCCAAAACGAATCGTTGAGTATGTTATTCCAATTTTTCCTGCCCCTTCCAAATCGAATCGTTGAGTATGAGTCATATTGGTATATTACCATGCTCATTTACCTACAGGCATAGTTATTTCTGGTTACCTCCCAAGCATAGCGATTGCGTCTCTCTGACCTTCCTACTGCTTCTTCTTCTTATGGGCATTCTTATTATGATATCTTCTGAATTCCTGATATAGAGTTTAGGGTTTAGTCTTTTTCTTAATCCCTCTTCTACATGAGAATAAGGAGCCCTCATTATAAGAATGAGGATAGGAATCCCTGAAGCACTTGTCTAGAAGAGATCCTAGTATGTGGAATAGATCGTACCTAGTTTGTGCTAATTTGTAGGAAGCGTGGAAGAGTAATAAGCTTCCATTATATAGCCCATAATCTGAGTATTCCCCCCTTATTATATTATCTCATCATCACTCTTCTTATGGGCATTCTTGGTGGAAATATGTCCAACCTAAGCGTTAATGCTTGAAGTGGTAAAAATTATTGTCCAGTAGGTCATGGAATTTAAAAATATTGAGATGCAATAATTAGAATTCAATCTAGTCATGTTTTACCAAGATTGCAAAGAAATATTATGTAATAAAATCTCTAATGGTGAGAAGGTATGTTGAAATCATGCATTTATTGTGTTTAATTCTTTATAGGATCCAAAATCGATGATTTGGTAAGATACATCCATGATTACTAATCTACCTAGGATGTGATTAAAAAATATATGCAAAAATGAGGTGCAACATATGGATATGATATTTTAAATTTGCAACATATGGATATGATCAAGCGATCGAAGAATCAAAATTTAACCTTTAGAGTGTTATAAGAGAGGCAGAAATATGAGACTGAAACAAGAGTTGAAAATATTGTGATCTTTGATTGAGTTGAAAATATTGTGATATGTGATATTGTGATCTTTGATTTGAAAAAAGATAGAATTAGTTAGCTAAGGTTCAAGTTCCCCTTCTCCTACACTCCACTCCATCATGGAAATATATAGGAGAGATAGACATAGAGGAGAAAATAAGATATGGAGTACAATGGAAAATGAAGTAGAGTATCATGACAAATATGCCATTACCCATTTTAAGGAATATAACCTTAGAGAGATATGTAGAGAGTAGAAGCCTGATGATGAGGGGTGATCCAATCACAAAACCAATTTTGAAGTTGTTTCTTTGTGCAGACCATACAAACTTTAGGTTGATTGGGTATGATGGACCCCTAGATTTAAAAATGAAGAATTCCCCTTTCCACTAGATAGAAGGTTACGTTGTGTTGAAGTTGGGGCCTTCAGTTCCTTCTTTCGATATGAATTTAAAAATGAAGAAGCCCCTTTCCACTGGATAGCAGGTTACACTGTGTTGAAGTTGGGGCCTCTAGTTCCTCTGGATCCAATCATCCGTAGTTTTTGTAGATCACCATAGCCCCATAAAGGCGGCCTACTAACCCTCTTTCTGCTAATGCTAGGGAGATCTTGATGGGCTATTCCTCTGACAGTGATATTTCTGGAAGAGCATCTAATTTCTTGATGTATTTTGGGACTTCAGAGGGGGAATTTTTCTTACTTTGGCTGTTGATGAGCTTCCTGAAATCATCATCAACAAAGAAATAACAGGCAGGGATTGACTCCACCGCCCAGTCTCATAGAGCCTTGCTTGGACCTCATGCCTTTTACCTTTTCTTTATTTTAACAAATTATGCAAATCCCTTTCAATTTATATATATATTATATAATAAATTATATATATTTATAATTTATTATATATATAATATATATATATTATAATATATAATATATAATAAAACAAAAACAAAAAAAAACCAAAACAAAAACAACATTAAAAAAACAAAACCAAATGTGGCTCATGAATTTTTGAGCCGGCTGAGAATGTCTGCATGTTAGCACACACAAAGAGTGGAGATTGGTAGGGGAGAAGGAGGAATGCATGATAGACAGGTGGAGGGGTAGGGAGGGAAAGGAGGGAGAGAGGGAGGGAGAAGGAGGGGCACACAGAAGGAGGGAGAGGCACAACTGGCTCGAATAGCTACATGTCTGCACACACAGAGTGGAGAGGTAGGAGTAGGAGAGAAGGAGGCACTCATGGTAGAGTGGAGGGTATAAGGGAGAAAGGAGGAGAGGAGGAGGGATAGAGGAGAGCGTCTGAAGGAGGGAAAGGTGCATGGAGGAGGGAGAGGCATACAGGCATTCGATTCCACAGACTTCCCTGGAAAAAACCATGGTATGAAAACATAGTCTCTAAACCCTCTTTTGCCTTCATATTAAGCTATTGATCTCACACCTCACATGATAGTGATTTAGTACCATGTTGACTCTGTATTTGTTTTCTATTTTTGTTTTGACTTCCTTTTTTTTCCAAAACGAATCGATGAGTATGTTATTCCAATTTTTCCTGCCCCTTCCAAAGTGAATCACTGAGTATGAGTCGTATTGGTATATTCCCATGCTCATTTACCTCCCAAGCATAGGGAATGCTCATTTAACTCCCAAGAATAGTGATTGCTTCCCTCTCACTTTCTCTGCTTCTTCTTCTTATGGGCATTCTTATTGTGATTATTTTGAATTCTTGATATAGAGTTTAGGGTTTAGTCTTTTCTTAATCCCTCTTCTACATGAGAATAAGGAGCCCTCAATATAAGAATGAGGATAGGATGTGATTAATAAATATATGCAAAGATGAAGTGCACTTATAGATTTGGATATAATTATCATCTCCTTCTATGTACCAATTGTTGATCATCCCTAACACAACTAAGTTTCCCTTAAGAATATTGGGCATGGTTTATAAAGAGGAGAACATAAATAGGAGCCACCTTGCAAAAATGTTTGTAATGATCAAAATACCATATCTCCACAAATTTTGATAAATCATTGAAAGAGGAGGAAGATAAATATAACACATGTCACACATGTTTAGGAAAGAAATTATAGTGTAGATTGCATTCAATATAAATTTAGCTATGTGAAACTAAGGGATTGTTCATAGTCCTCCATTTCCTTAGTGATAGTCCTCATGGTCCTCCCTTTCCTTAGTGATTAGTGATGGTCCTCCTAATCAAGGACTACATTGAAACAGGGGGAATCTTTGTCTAGGTTGCAACTTTGTGAAATTGAGATAACTATGCCATGTAGTTCATTTAGATAGGGTCCATTGTTTCTTTGCTATATTATCAGGGAATAAATTATAGCAGTTTTGGTGCTCTTTAATATGTTTCCTAAAACTTACCAAAAGTTTGATTAGATGGAATGAAAATGCTCAGAGCTATATCCAACACATGTAACAATGTGAAATCGACTAGATAAGCATGTCAAAATCAACTAGATAAACATGGGAAAACATATCCAACACATGTAGTCAAGGCGAAGTCATGATATGGGATTTTCTCTACTAGCCCATCTTTTGTTAATCTAAATTTGATACTCTCATGGTGTTAAATTTTAAATGGTAATTTCCTAATATGCCTCATTCATATTCCCACAAGTCTAATTAAATTTCAAGTATTCAAGAGGAAATTAGGTCCAAGATACAAAACTTATTATTGTTTTAGTCTTTTAAAGTGCGATGAAATTGTACAAGATTCTATTTGTACAATATTTCCATGGCATGTATAAAGTTTGGCGGCTTATGGGTCCATATTCTATCAATCCCATGGTTCACTCAATTTTTGCTTTGCAATGGTTAGATATGACTATTTTACTAAAATCACCTATTTAAGCCTAGTTTGGGATTAAACAAAACCCTAACTTGTATACCCTGTAGCTCGGAAAATATGATGAACTGGATTTTCAAATTTTCATGCAATGTACTTAGTTCTTTCCTCTATTGATCCTAAATTTCCATGCAATTCTAGTGATTCCTAAAATTTCCTCATTGACTTGGTGTTCCATACTATGAAGATGTCAAATACACACACTTCCATTCTTCCAAATGTCTCCTCTAGGTCATCCTTTTGAGTGATACAATATCCATACACCATGAATGGTGTTTGGAACTGATTTCTTTCCATCATTTTTTAAGATCCTACAATATTCCATGTAAACCCCATACAAAAATTCTCTAATACCAATATGATATATAAACTATAGTCTATCATGGGTATTACATTGGACTCTGTTACAAGACATCTTGAATTCTACTACAAAATACCATGAGATTATGCTCATTTTATACAATGTTTGCTTATGATCAAAATGTAATATTACAAGTATATTAGTCAAAATATTGAGTAAATCCAAGAATATAGAGAACATATATTATATTAGTAGAATGAGCACACCAACACAAGGAATGACAATATGTACTATAGGAAACCTGATTTGGGAAAAACCAACAAGAAAATGAGAGAAATGCACCTTGTTGTTTACAAAGAGCATGGACTCACTATGGAGTTACAATAGAACTATCACTTGTGAGAAAACTTTATAAGGTCTTTTCTACTGTTCTACTCAAATATAACAATGATTTTCTCTAGTCATCTGTATTACAACTGCCTTCTTCAGCATTTGGTGTATCGAGGGAACCAAATGCTTCTGTATATAAGAGAAATCCTTTTCACCTTATAACCTACTCACTAGCATGATGAAATCCTCATGGGTTCTCATAAATTAGAGGTGGTCTACAAATTAAGATGGGAAATTCTAAATTATTTCTTCTGTCTTCCCACATAATTTTGGCCCAACACCTACCCAAACCTCTAAGAAAACACAAAGTATTTATTCACTCAATATTTTGGGTAGGTGTTGGGCCAACCCTAGATGCAAAAGTCTTGCATGTCAAGTTATCTTTTCAATGTTTATCTTTAAATATACTATAATATAAAGATTGTTGGCCTAACGTTTCCTTTTCCCTTGATGGAGTGTAGGTACAACCAAATATGTATCTATCAGACCTATCATCTAGATTGAGCGTTGAAATTTTGAGAGGGACAAGGGAAAACATATCAAACACATGTTACAAGGCGAAATCAACTAGAGGTGAAAAGGTTAGAAAAAATTTCGTAGGTGCATGGAATTATTTCTTACTGAAGGAGGATCATGCTCTTATGTGATGAGGCATGGGTGCTATCGAGGTTCCCTTGAGGTACAAACTTTCTGAAACAATGGGTGCAAGGAACTGCTAGAGTTGGACACCGACTTTTGTGTTAATGGGAGGATGTATCACATTGCTCGTCATCCATCCATGGCCTTGGTTTTTTCTCCACGGATGGCATAAAGATGTGTTGGATTAGTTGAATTTTTTTTGAGTATGTTGGACCATGTACACTTATGGAGTATGGTTGAGGCGTGTCCAATATATTCCTAGTATGTGGAGCTACATACTAAATACAAATTACTTGAAAGACAATAATAAAAATAAAGGAGAAACTATGTATATTGGTGGAAGGCCAAAGGCATCAGGGAATATTCTAGGCCTTATAAATAGTACAAGGCCTGGGATGACAACAAAGGAACCCAATTGCATTTTGAGGCGTGAAGGTATTAGGATATTTGTATGTGTGGTGAAAACAATAACGATGGGCGAGAGTTGCTGGTCAATTACAATCTGAATCAATTCGACCCAAGAATGTCTTCTTTTTCTATGGTACAAAACCCATTATACCAAAATTTAAAAAGGGATTACTTAATTTTTTGAATGTTTCATTTGTGACAGAATTTTATTTTTTTGAATGTTCCATTTGCTAATTTTTGCTTGATGTTTCATTTCCAAATATTTGCTAATTTGTATGTGTGAATTTTCCATTTGATAATATTTGCCAATATTCCATTATTTCATATATTGTTTTTCAATATTTCTTGCATATACTAACATTCTTCTTGAAATAATGCTACTACTAGAGTGGTGTCGAGGCAAAGGCTATACAACCTGCCAAGTATCGACCAAAAATGATGAATATATAATTGATGAAGAGATATTTGATTCTAGAGACCCAATGTAGACAATAGAATTGTCCCTAAAGAAAGACCAATAGAATTCCAGGATTTGGTCTCTTTTGGGCGAGAAGCTTCAGTTTCCAAAGGATAGATGAATTATCGTTAAGATAGAAAATTATGGAGTAAGTCATGTCATCTAACAATATCAATTTTGGTTTAATTTTGTAATTTGATATATGTGTTAATTGCATATATTTCTCATTGTAGAATTTTGTGAGATCAATGAGAGGGGAAGGGAAAGGTCCTGGTAGCATGGCAGGGACCGCAACAAACTCACATGGCCATGTAGCCACCATGTTATTTTCCACCCCAAGTGTGTCGTTTGAGACCGATTCTATACCTTCTGGGGGTGATGCCACACCCCCACAACAAATGAGATCATGCGGTGGTGTACATTATCATGGAACTGATCACTCTTTGGTTGATTGTTACCTTGGTGATACATGTATCCAAAGCACATGAACAACAACAGTATTATTTTTGGTTGACTAGGACATGGTTCCTCTAAAAATAAAACAACTACCAGGTATTTAATATATGTATTTATCGATATTCTTATTATATAATTGTTTAGAAACAATCACATATCAATGAGATTTAAATTACTAGTGATGATGATGTTTTATAGGAAGCAATGTGTTCTACAATAGTTTGCATGACTATGCATTAGAACTTTATGGGCCGACCATTCGACTACGACGGAATCGACAAAATTCCAAACTAAAAATCCTTCTTATCTCCAGAGTGGTTGGCGAGTTTGGTGACTCGTTCAATAAACCAGAAGTCCTAAAAAGGACCGAAAAGCATTTGAAACATGTTAGAGAAGCATATAGGAATCTATTGGTACAGGACCCCAAGTGTGAATGACTTTTGGTTGTCCCCGAGAGGAGTGGAAAGAAATTATTCGATGCAAGAGAATTAGTGATGAAAGAACAAGGAATAAACCACCTGGCCTAGAGGTAACATGTTTCAATTTACTATGATGGTCTTTAATTTACTTTACGAGGAAAGCAATCAATATCTAACATATTTCAAAATATTGCGTGATCCAAGAAACTTCCAAGGAAGCAAAGGCAAGACAAGAAAAAAACGACCAACATAAGCTGGGCCCAGGTGGTTATAGGAGATTGAAGGAACAGGTTGTAAGTGACTAAACATTTTACTCTTTTTTATCATTGTCACAAAATATAATTCATTGTAGTTAGTGACTAATGATTTTGATATTGCTCAATGCAGAGGGATTTGTTCAACGACCAAGCCACGGTAGAATATCTAAAGGTTGGGTTCATACAGGGTTTTGATGGTGTGGTGGAACGACAAAGAAGCTTGGGGAAATCACCATGTGTCTCTCTAGAGGACATGGTGATAAATGAAATTTAAAACTTTTCGATTAGTTTTTACTCATTGATTACTTAAAATGTAAGTATATTTTTATTCATTTAAAATGTAAAATAATGTGTGTCTTTCCACATTCGTAGGAGAGTAACAATGATACCAATGCTCTTGATGTACCGGCCGATGAACCACATCCTGACCCACATATTGATTCAAGCGTTGTTGCGGAAGGACAAATTACATAGTGGTATGTGCGCATTTTTAATGTTTTCCATTTTTCAATGAGTATTAATATTTAGGGTATATTTTGTACTAAATGCTTATATTGTTTCATGGTAGAGGCACTGAATTACCAAGATCGAGGAAGAAGAGATCAACAAGCACAGAAAGAATAATATGACCACCAACTATTGTTTCTACTGCATTGGCTAATCCAGGTATAAAACAGTGTAATTAAATCTGTATTAATTAAATTTCCTAGGAACAATGAATAACAATATCCTTGAATTTTTTGTTGTTGTTTGCAGTAGTGGATGCCCATGATGCGCATCCTCAACCTCCACGCCGAAATACTAGAAGTTCATCATGGTGTGAGGTGTTGAGTACTGATGATGCGACACTTCAAGAAGGCTCATTGTGGGGGATTAGTTAAATTATTGGTGCTTTCGGAGACCAAAGAAGAAGAGAAAGAAGAAGAAAGAAGAAGAAGAAAAATAAATGATTAGACATTTTATTATTAATATAAATCAATATTTTTTGGGTCAGTATTATATTTTGTTTCACATGTCATGAATGTTATTTTCTTTCATGTTTTGTTTTAGCATGGCGATGAATGTTTTTCTTACATTTAATGTTTTTGTCATTTCTAATTATAGTTGTAAAATCTAGGTAGATTGGGTATGGGGAAATGAGTGATGTGAAGGAGGGAGGGCAGATGAGTTTCCACCTTCATGTGATTGGTCATGTTCAGTAGAGAATAATTTATTCTCAGAAACGAAGAAGCTTATTCATGTATTTGTCTTTAGTCATTAAATTGTAGGGTTGTTACATCTTTAATTACTATTATGAAATACAAGTAAGTCATGTGATGAATCACAGGATGGAGAGGAAAAACATTGGAGGCACCCCATCACTCAAAGGTATGGATCTTGTCGAAATTTGGTTTTAAAGGTGATTTTTTGTTTGATTTATGACTATCATGATATTTCATAATGAATGTGGAGATCAATGATTTTTTTTAGGGAATTTGAATTTAAGAAGACAAAGTTATGCTGACTCCACTAGTGTTAAGGATGCATGGTGGTGGGCATAATCCCCAAGGTAAGTCTCTCTAGAAAACATTGTTTCTAGCCTAAATCAATGTAGTATGCACTGAATGCGGTGACCCTGATGTTCATCATCCTCTTCATATGCTTCTTGCTCCTCCTAAGAGGTTTTAACATCCTAACCTAACCTAGCCTACCCCTACATACCTCAAGCTACCCTAAACCTAACCTACATCCTAAGCAGCAATGGGAAGAACTTCTCATCATTCAATTGAGTTAATTAATGAGGTGTGTATTGTCTTTTTCGAGACTATGAATAGGATATTTAAAACCCATTAGGATTTTGAGGAGATATATTTCTTATCACAATTAATTTTCCACTACAAACACCTTTCATGAAACCAACCTTCAATCGTTAGGTATTTTTAATTTCACCCATAGTTACATAGTCAAGTCCTCTCAAATATGGACTCTCCCCTAAAGACATTGTCTGACAATGAATGACTAATTCGGTTGGTGACTCATGGAAACCATCTTCTCCCTTCTCTACTTTTAGTACTATTTTTGTAGTGACATCAATGGCTTCATCTTCTAATGAGGATGAGCATCCTTTTTTCATGTTACATATGAAATTTCCATTTTATCATTTCTCTTTTTCAGTAGTTTAACTTATTTTTTTTTTTTTATGAATTTAGCTTCTAGGGAGATGCTACTATGATGATCCCTATTAGGTCCTGGTTGCACTTTTGAGTCCCATTGACCTCAACTATTAGACTCCTAACAAAATATCATATAGCATCTTTTAAAGTACATATGTATGAATTAGGTTATATAACATCTTTTAAGGGCATTCTAGTGATGCTTATGATCACCCTTTAAAAGTTAGGTCATAAATCACATTACAAATTATTTCCATGCCTTAAATGGATGGGAAACACTAATTTACAATTTGACCAACTTTAAACCCTATTTAGGGCCATCACAGGAGACCCCAAAGTCTATCCAACCATTCATTAATTTTTTGAATATTTTGTTTTTTATTTTATTGAAGTTCGATGTGGCTGAAGGATAAGCATTTTTAGCCCATACTTTTTGACTCCAGACTGTTCAAACCAATGTTAGGAAACTCTGATGAGGCTTTTCATGAATGATTAACCTTTAAAAGGTTAGAAATTTACATTTGTAACAAAAAAGAAGAAATAACTCCCACCTTCAGATTGAATCATTTATGTTTCCATCATATCTTGTGGATCCGTAAAGATTCACAAAAGGACAATTTAAGGGGTATTTAGTGCCCCATCTAGAGAATTAAGGTGATTCCCTTCTGTTTATGGATAGATAAATTACCAATTTTAAATTTGATTTAAATGGTTATGATTGAACATTTTATGAATGAAAACATATTAAGGAATTTGATAAAAAAGTGATTATGAAGGGGTTTTTAAATATAGAAAACTATCCAACCATACTAAAATGAAATAAAGTAAATATGTAGTAAAAAAACGTCAAAAAATAAATTAGGGTTAAAAAAAGTATAGGTTATTTTGTTTGATTTCAAGTTAATTTGTGCCTTAAAGATTAACTTAAGGTTAATTAAGGAAATATTTTTAGGTCCCATCAAGATTTTTCAAGAATATTTGACCATAAAAAGAGAAAAAGGAAATGCCACCACTCTAAAATATTAGAATCCTAACGCAATATCTCTAGGCCTCTCTCCTACTATCCCAAAAACTCATATCCATCCTCGTGGTTGTCTACCATTTGACTGTCCTAATCTACTTTTGCAGCCCCAACCTACCTCACATTGACCTATTTTCATACTATCTCACCCTAGGATATATCCCCTTTCATGCCTAGGCCATTATCTCCCTCGCGCCATTAACCTATCTCCTAAACATTTAGACACCCCACGGTTACCTACATAAACCCTTACTGTTGATTGTCTTGAAGTATTAACATAAGACCCTATTCCACTTTGACACACACCCCTAAAAACAAACTCACATACCTCTTCACTCTACCTAAACTTGCTCCCAAACTCTCCACCCAAAATCATAGTAAACCTTCAAGTATGGTTGTGTGAACATAGTCATTCCCAACCACATTTAATTTGTTTTTGACAGAGATGATTCATGGGGAACATAACTTACAATCTGCATACATAAGCAACATTAAAAATCTTAACTTGTGTGCATTGGGAGAGGGTTGCATATCATTTTCATTTGCATATTTAGGACAAGTAGGACTGATAGATATTGAATTGAAGTCAAATAGAAAGTCCCAACTTTTGATATGTAATGAACTAAGAAGGATACTATTGGATTATTGGATTGACACATATGAAACATTTTGTAGCTTTGAAATATTGATGTCTTGAAATTGGTTTGATCAAGTCATAGATACTTCAAAGAGAATTATTGTGCTTTATTAGGCAATTGTGTATATCATTAGAATTTAGTCATTGATTGATCTTAAAAATTTGAATACTTGCATTATTCTTGAGATAAAAAGAATCATCCTCTAGGCATTGTATATAAACACAAACACATGTGGCATTTTCACACTTAAGTGAATATATTGTTGTCACATAAATTTCCTTGAATCATTCATTGAATATATTTTAGATGATTTTACATGAAAGAGTGTTTCATTATTTCATTGTATGTAGTTTTGTCATATCATGGTCTATGTGCAATATGAGATATTTTCACTCTTTGTTGTTTTTAGAAATAAAGAATCTATGTACACAGGTGGAAGACGGGCCCTCAGTAGGAAAAGTTGTCATTGGTGGGTTGTTTAATCTAGTGAAACATGAAGGAAAGCATGTAATGGAGCCATGATTCTATGGAAAAGTGGACACCAATCTATTTTGGCTCTACTCACTATATTGATATTTGCCTGGATGAAATTTAAAATGGTTGTTGAAATTGGTAAAATAAGTATGTTATTAACTCTTTCAATAATCTAGGTTCAACATTGATTTATCATGAAATAAAATTATTTTCCTTGCATGAAAAATGTTATGGGGATATTGGCAAGTAGTAATCATAGTTCATAATTGTTTTTCAACCTAATTGTATATGAAAATTGTGAAACATTAAAATTGACTTCAGATAGATTATTTGTATAACTACCAAATGCACATATTTTAAGTTGATACATTTCATAGGATTTTGTGTTTTTTATTTAATATGCACATTGTACATAGCTATGCCTTCAATTGTTATTTCCATATCGATGAGACATGTATTAAAATTGGTCATATGTTGGATGTGAATATCAACCTCCTAGGGCTTGTATCAGGGTCAGGAAGGCTGGATATATTCTTTACATGTCATTGTAGTCTTCAAGAATAGAACCACAATCCTCAGACTGTTTTCCCCCCCCCTTTGGTGTCTTAGGATTCTTAGGATTTTATAGCCTTTACATAAAGGTTTCAAGATCCTAATTTAATGGATTTGAAATACCAAGGAAATAAACATAAATCGAACGTCTTTTAGCATAAATGATTCAATCTTATCATCATAAGTCGAATTTGACAACCTGGATAATTATTTGGCAGCTTGTTGGTGAAAATCATAGATTTTGAAATCTGTCTTTGATGGCTAGGCGTTCTATCAAGAATAAACATGCCATTTAGCTTCATTCCCTTACCATATGCTTTCAAAACTTGATGAAGAGGATGATCCAACTTCTGATAATTATTATCTTTTATTTGAAGATCATTCCCTGAATTCTAGAAACGAAAAGCATGATCTGGTGAGAATATCGATTTGGACTCTTGAGCCCGATTTTATAAAGTCGTGTATTTTGATTTTTAGCCACCGAAAGTCAGAGTTTTTCGGTGGCTCATTACACTGTATATTTCACATTTATCCGCCGAAAGATAAAATTAACCTTTGTCCTATTTTTAGAGGTGAACTCCTCATTTTATTGAATTTATGTGAATTTGAGCCTTTCTCAAAACCTCTAAAACTTTAAGATTTAAAAATAAAATTATTATCTTTAATTTGAGATCATTCCCACAGTTTCTGGAAACGGAAAAACATGATCTAGGCAGAAAGGCCCAGTCTGGACTCTTCATAGCTTCGATGGCTACTAGTCATATTATTTATTTTCCTTTAACCCGCCAAGTCCGAGCTTTTGGTGGCTCATTAAACTGTAAATTTCACATTTAGCTGCCTAAAGCTGAAATTAACCTTTGGCCTATTTTTTAGAGGTGAAATCCTCATTTAATTGAATTTATGTGAATTCGAGCCTTTCTCAAAACCTCTAAAACTTTAAGATTTAAAATAACTCTTTACCTAGTAGTCTCATCATGTGATTTGGGAAATATTAGCAGGTGATTTTTCATCGCTAACAGAACCTTAACGTATTCTTGTGTGAATGGCATATTTAAGAAAAAAAAATCCCATCCTTGGTTATGGTAGTGAACCTGTTCGTTGCTGTATATCATTTGGTCCTTGACTAAGTTTTCCAGTGTTGTCTTGGTCGCTCTTGCAACTAATATTAGTCGTTAGACCAATAAATATTAGTCATTAGACCAACTAACATTAGTCACTAGACCAACTAATTATGGTCACTAAAGTGACCAAGGTTATGTTTTCATTAGAGATGCTAGCAAGGCTTCTGCGGCTAAAATTAGATTAGTCATTAGACTGACTAACATTCATCGCTATACCGACTAATTATGGTCGCTAGAGTGACCGAGGTTATATTTTCCTTAGAGATGCTAGCAAGGCTTGCGACTGAAGTTGGTCACTAGATCGACTAATCTTGGTCGATGGACCGTTGAATGGTAAATTTGGCTATTGTGAATAGGCTTATTTTTCCAGTCTCTAGACTGGTGAAGATCCATGTGTGCTCGCTAGACCGAGGAATTGATTTTGATGGAAAAAAAGCATGCTGGTGCAACAACGGCCCTATTCCGTGAAAACTTAAAATTACTTAAAAGCGTTCAAATTTAGTAGTGAAGTTTCTATTACTTATTGGAATTGCTACAACTATATAGTGGATTTGGCTACAAATCCCAAGAGTGATGGAACATAAGAAGAAATTCCATGATGAGGAATTCAAATAGCATGGCTAGAAGAGGAATGAAGTAAGGAAGGGAGCCATTTTTGAGAATATGGATGCTCAGAGTTCAATTTTTGAGGAGAAGGGACATCTATAGATGTGGGTGAAGAGCGAGAGAAACTTGATCAGAATGAAAGGCTGAAGGGGATTTCAAGTGTAGCCAGTATCCATGGGAAAGACATCTTGGCGGGTGACATTGGTATCAATCTTGCCTTACATACAGTTTGAACTTGAATAGATCCGATACATACGCGAGCTGTTGTGTAGAAGGTCGCGTATATGTGGAAAAACCTTGGGAAAAATACAATTCACATGGGTTTCAGCTTGATGTAATGATATAACTATGTGATGAAGGTGTTGACATAGTTTGTTGCGATTCGTGCTTGTTTGTTGTGAAGCTAAATGTTCACCTTTTGGATTATGTAAAATGTCTAAAATCTAGGGTGCGTACTAACCTATGGGTATGGATTGATGCATTTTCTGTGGAAGAAAAATGTTGGTTATAACTGTGGAGTTATGACACACTGGTCATGAAATGTATCTTGATTGGAAGCTTACCTGTTGAAAAACTTGATACATTCTTTTGGCATATGGATGGGATACATATTTGGGACATGTAGTTGGTGAGTTGATGGATGATCATGACTTGATCTATGATTGGTACACTTCTAGTAAATTGGTATATGCACCTACTAGTAGTTTGATTGACACATGTTTTATGGAGGATTTAGGGAACTACAAATATAGGATTCATCATGTTTAGGTGTTGGTGCATGGTGATATTTGGTACACTCAATCAAGCATATGCCATATATGCTTGATTGGTATTACTTTATTAGAACAACAATTGGTATTTGGTTGATACATGGTTATGAGTACTTGGTTCATGATGGAGACATATCATGAGTGATATGACACTTGTTTGGCATGTTGGTAGATGCATGGATTTGGCATATTGGTAGATGCATGGTTGGCATATTGGTAGATGTACATGTTGACATGTTGATAGAGGCATGTGATTGATACATTCCATGGATGATATCCTTTGGTACATTGTATGATGTTTATGTACATGGTTGATGTACATGGGTGTTGTGCATTATTAGGCACATTTGGTACATGATGTGCCGGTTTGATATATTTATGATTCTCTATTTTATTGTTGACATATCTTTTGTTTCATGATGGCATGTTATGGCACAAGTTTTGATGCATAAACAGGTCCAAGGATGAGTCATAGAGAGAATGGTTGATCTGTGCAGTTTGAATATAAAGATACATACCCTTATGGGGATTCATTCTTCTTCCCTTGATTCTGGGAGGAGATATTTATCAGATGTGATTCTAGGAGGAGATATTTATCAGATGCATACCTAGAAAAGATCCCTATATTTGAAGAAAGAGCATAGAGGCATAACTCCAGGGGGAGCAATGTATCTTCAGCATTACATCAGAGTGATATCCCTTGTTCAAAAGGGGAGAGATTATTGAGACCAATATCAAAGGCATTCAGACAGGGGGAGCAACCCCAAGGAGATAAGACCCTTTTCCATTGATGTCAAAGGGGGAGAGATAGTCACATTGATGTGATTGATGTTTAATGGGGAGAGATAGTCATAAATGATGGGGAGAGATAGTCACTATTGTTGCAAGAGTTGGTTCTAGGCTGTAATAGAGCCAAGCCTTAGAACATTTTAAATGAAATAATAATTTGTTGATTGATTAGTCATAGGAGGCTTCTAGAACTAGATCTGAAACATATCTTTCAATCATTTATAAATAAAAAATGAAGAAGCATGACCTCGTTTTCCTAATTTAATTAAAATAAGGAAGATGGATAGAAGATAGGGGATGAAAGAGATTGAAGAAAAGAGTTACGTATCTAACTCCGAAAAGTCTAATATTTATTTCAATAGAGGAATGAAAAATAACTTCGAAAGAAAAACATGCATATATATAACTTGTAATCTAGGCAGAAACAGTCAAGCTACACGTCTTGTTTTTCTCACAACATAAACAGAGGAAAAGATAAACCTAATAGGCTTCCCAATAAATGACTATAGAAGAGGTATTACTAAATTAGAGTCATTACAATCTGATTATGTAAAAGAAGGAAGAGCGAATGAATTTAAACCTTAGAAAACAATACAAGAAAAGACAGAATTACACAGTGACGAGGTATAGAATCTCTTGGCATTATGTTCTATATTTGCTGAAAGAAATGACATTACAAACCCAGCCCCCAAAAGGCTCTCAGGTTGTTCCTCCCCTACTTTTCTCATCAAAGGGATATAAAATATATAATTATTCTTCCCCCTTCTCTAATTATTGAGAAACGATTCAAATTAAAAAATAAATTCCTCCAAAAAGGAACATGTGTCTCATGATTCGAAACCATAAATAGTGACAGTATAACTAAATCCCTAAAATTAGGGTTTAGTGGTTGATTTTCAATAATGATAATTTACAATAAGGAAAAATCTAAGCCTCTATCATGTAACATATGAGAAATGACCCCAAAACTGACTAAGAGTCGTGAGAAACAAACTAGCAGTGCTCAACTGAAATTTGGGCACGTTCCTACATTTCTGGGCCATGTCTGCACAAAATCGCAGCACCGTATTCTGGGGAACATTTGGATTCCTTCCCGAGCTCCAAATTCATATATGAAGGTACCATTGGAAATATTATTACTTGTAGGTGTCAATCGACTATTTGAGTGTGTAAAACAACCTCTCCATGACTGAGAAAATTGAGTTTTAGCAAGGCCGATTTTTTGTTTTTGACGGAGGGCATTTTCATTTTATAGTTGGAATGTTTAACCCATCAGTGTTTTATGTGTAAGGCTGGAACCCCGATTTTGGGCCTTCAGGATTCAGGGAAAAGAGGAGTGTCTTATTATCTTTCTTCTAAAGGTCAAAATCCCGAAAAGGAACATGGCGCTTATGTATTACCCTTCTTGCGATTTTCTTGGCATGTATTGCACTCTTTCGGGCCTCCTCGTGAATTGTCTCCTTAGAGTTTTGTATGAGTTTACTTGTGACTTGGTATGAGTATGGTTTTTGGTGGATAGTTGGGATATTGGGATGTCAAGGGTAGTGGACCCAACGATTTTTATAAAAGAGAATAGGTGCAAAGGGTTTGGCTAAATCAACTTTAAAGTCAAATAAAATATTAATTTAAAATTATATAAAATAATTTTAAAATAATATAAAAAACAAAACTTATGGTTTTTGTTTTTTTGTAATTTGACACTTTAAGGCTTATTTCGACATTCAAAGAATTGCGAACTAAGACCAATAGGAGACCTTCGGAAAATTCAAAGATTTGAGATTCTGGCCAATTGTGACACAAGGCTTTGACATTTTTACGGTAGAGAAACTCAACGAAATGGTGATAGGTTTAGAAGTTTTACTGTAGCGGAAAGGTATGCGCCAGGTGGTG